>JAOCPS010003568.1:0-18258 GCA_025505425.1 Graphium colonna | reverse complement strand
TTCCTTTCAATAAAAAACACATATTTAACCGTGTGCACACATCATAATTTAAACACATAAATTGTACTTAAATGAAACCGCTTGGACTTATTTAAATTCCGTTAGAATTTCCTTTTCTTGTCCGCCCCGCAATGTTCAACACGCGTTGTTAAACTATTTTATTTAAAAAAAAGTAATATAAACCATTTTCACTTATATTTGACAAAAGGCGAACAAAGGGGTGTGCTAAAATCCACTTCAAAAAAAAACTACTCGTACACTCTCAACAAAGACAAGGCGATACATTCCACATATCTGACGAAAACTTTGCACACTTTTTCTATGTTTCCTTTTATTTTCGATTTGTATTGTGAATACATTTATTAAAAAAACTGAAATGTTGTTAATAAAATTTACACCACGTACAAGGATTGCAGTCCAGCGCACACCATCACGTATATATAGTAAGTAGCACTTGTTGCCGGTATTCCTTCAAATGCGCCTATATTAAGGACAAAAGAAAGCCGCCGCCATGTGCACGTTTTTAGTTAATGATATTTTTAATAATTTTTAATCTGTGTCATTAAAATGAAGACAAATATATTCAATTTAACATAATTTCGTGGCATAAGAATATAAAATAAAATATATCGTATATCAATAAACTACCTACGCATGTGTTTGTGAATGCTTCTGCAATATATCCTTCAATGCGCGCACAGTTCGAATATCATAATAATATTAATTCTATGGAATTATTTTTAAAAAATATTGATTTTTCAATCATAAGAGAATTAAAATTGTTTTTATAATATTCTGTTAAATAAAATATTCAAATCACCATGAAAACATATTACTTTATTTTGCTTAACATTATCCAAATGTATTACATTGTAAAATAAATTTAGATTAGATTGAGATATTAAAAGTAAGTTAAAACTGTTTATACATATAAGTAAACGGTATGTTGAATGGTTTCGCTATAGAAAAAATAACAACCATGTGGTATCGTGGGACCCCAGATAGGAACGAAGTACCTTATTATAAAAATATTAATTTTAAGTTCTATTTGAGATATAAAGAAAATAATTATTCAGGTATACATTTAATATTATGATTTTTTGGCGATAAAAGTAAAAGAAAACTGCTTTACAAATATATCTTAACACCTTTATTTTTACAATGAATTATAAAAAAAAATATAATGATAATAAACAAAGAAACAGCTATTTGTTTGAATAAGATATAATATTAATAATACCAAACTGCAATAATAAATAAATAAATCAATGGAATAACATATATAGGGGAGAGGGGGGCTAAAAGTTCCGATTTTTAATTAACCCCAAAATTTTGTAAGAATACTCGATTTTAGTATCGATGTAATGCAATCAAAACTCACTTACATATCTTACTTTGATATTGACACAGTTAGTTGAGTTATTTTTTGTATAATTTTTTTATTATTAATATTTCATCGCCTAAGTCGGAAAGTAACTATATACCCCGACTTGGGGCTAGTTGTTAACACGCCGGGGTAAGTTGTTACCATATTTGTTTAACCTACTATTTGTGAAATAAATAAAAAAACTTTGTGGTGTCATGTGACACCAGATAAGAACGAAGTTCCTTATAATATAAATACTAATTTTAAGTACAATTCAAGGTATTAAGAAAATAATAATTCGGGTATACATTTTTTATTACAATTTCTTTTACAAAATTAATCTTAAAACCTTTATTTTGTTTACAATGATTTATAAAAATATATTATAATAATATGCAAATAGCGGCTTTTTCCAAGAATAAAATATAATAATAATAGAAAACGCGATTTTTTTTTATGGAAAGGGAGACAAACTACCAGACGGTTCACCTGATGGTAGGTGAACCCGTCGCTCATAGACATACGCAACATGCGGAGAGTTACGGGTGCGTTGTCAAACTGGGAAATTGGACAAGACAAGTTTATTGGATAGTATGGAGTTGGGATTAAGGATTCGGAGGGAAAAAGGAAGGGTAAACATGACCATCCGGCATCCCCAAAAATCATGCATACTTTATTTTATGCCCACTTTATAATAATAAATAAATACATTATTAAATAATTAAATAAATAAATAAAGTATAAGTCACCCGTAGATAAGACTATATATTAGACAATGTAAAGCCATCATACAGAGACTATATATAAAAATCTTACGTTACGGACGTTTTTTGCCGGCTTGGGTACCTCTCCGCAACGCCCCATAAGGAACTTGGAATTTATGCAATAATTAAAAATATCGTACGAACCACGGAAATTGATATCCAACACGGTGCTCAACTTTGTAAAAAAAATCGCATTTGTTGTTTCTTAAAAGATATCACCATGCTGACTCTTGTTAACTTCGGTGCTCTTATCAACAAGTAAAAATGCCTTTTAAAAAAACCCCAGTCTCAGCCAGTATTTTTATGGTGGAATATTATGAACCTTGAATTTCAGTGCACATACGTATACGGACTTTTTTATTTTTTGAAGACCGAAGAAAATTGAAGCTCGTGTGAACAAATATTCTACTTACTTATTCTCCTGTTATCCAGTACAGAACAATCTTACTTATTCATAGCCATAACCAATATTTTCTACTTCAGATCTTCAGATTTTTAAAAAACTATTTTGGCAAATCTGTACGATGCCATTTTGCGAAAATAAAATACTTTGGGAACAGTTTTTATTTTCCTGACATCTTTGACAACTGTAGTCTTTTGAAAAAAGAACCTCGTGTTGATTTTATGCTAAATCCATTAACTTCAAAAGAATAAAAGAACAATATTTATATTCCAATGTTGGTGCAGATAAACTGGGGCAAGATGTTCCGAGGTCACAACGTACCCCCCAAACACGGAACATCTTGCCCCAATCACACATGTTGACAAAACCAATATTTATGTTATGTTACGAAATATACGTTATCTTAGTAAAGTGTATCGAAATAGTAGTTAGTAATTGCATTATTATGCAAAAATTCTAAAGTCCAATCGGTAAATTACGTCAGATAAACCAAAAATACTAAATACCAAAATATTTACTAAAGTGCGCTAGCGACGCACGTGTTGCCTTTTCGTTGTTTCGGAGGCCATTGGTCTGTTAAAGATGGATGCCGTCGGTGCGCTATGGCGTTTCGTTTTACAACATTTTTACCAAATTTTTTTATCTCTTTTCCTTGAGGAGTTATTTCAATCGGAACAGCTTACCTCGGTAACTTTTAGCCCCGCTCTCCCCTATTCACGGATAATTTTTTCTGTTACGTATAGCTTTTAAAAATTAATTAAAATTTAAAGGAAAACTCCCAATAACAAGTATTATTTTCACAGAAATTAGTAAAACCGTCTTTTAAACGCCTTACAAGTGAACTTTTAAGACATTTTTATGAGTTATTTTGAAAAAAGAGAAAAGAGTTTTATCAAAACAGGGAGAAAAGATTTTTATCATAAATAAATTTAAAACAAGAATCTGTTCACGTACAATTTACGTACATATCTGCACACATAGCCAGAAAGATACATCCTCTTATATCCCAACTGTCCATATGTGTGACAATTGTGAAATTTGCTGTTCTCCTAAAAGTAAAAGTACCAAATAGGTCCAAATAAAAACGGTAATTAATTGAAAGTTATTGTGAACTATTGTGTATTCGAAACAGGAATGCGAAATACTTTAACAAAGAAAATAAATGGTGAATTCGCTAGATTTTATGTGGGACGGATAGGATATTTAGCTGTTGCTCCACATAAAGTCCAAAGAAATTGAAAAAATATCACAATCATATAGATTACAATACGGAAAACCAAATTTTAAATTTTCGTCATGACTGATACGTTTCAATACCTTTTTTATTTGGACATTTTTCGATCCAAATAGGTCTATCAGGATTCCTAATGGAACTTCATATTTTATATTGGAGTTTATCCTCAAGGTAACTTATTGACCACTTTTATTATATTACGGCCGTTATTGGTGAATTCTACTATTTTTCCTTTAGCGATCACTTTTATCACGGAAACCGGATCAGGGATCAAAACTAATACAATACTCCTTTATAAGCCAAATCGCAGTTATCAGTTGAAGTTCTTTTCTACATATTACCAGAACATTTAAATACCTCTTTTTTCCTGTTCGCACTTTTTCCAAATTCTTTGATCGTATGCTTGAGAAAAAGTTTTCTAATCCAATGTTCATGGGCGGTTACGGTCGGCCCCACACATACGGATTCCGGCCCGCAGTGAGGACGTTAGGCGTCGGCGATGTCGGCAACCGACGTCGGCCTCACGCTTTAGGGGGCCCCGCAAAAGTTATTTAAAGTTAGCCATTCATAATAATATAAGTAATGTAGGCGTATATTTAGACCTGTTTAAGAGTAAATCAGTAGTAGAAAATTGAATACGGCTAGTCTACAGTAAAACGTTATTTGATTTATCTCGAATAAGAATTAAAATCAATTTATATTATATATCCTCAGATTAGAGAATAAACTAGATGGAGCGTTGTCAAACATGAATGATGCTTACTTTTAGACATGTGTGTTTTGACAACTTGTAAAAACGCATACTCCAATATGTTTGTAAAAATTGCCAGAGTAGGAAAAAATTCCCCGTATTATTTTAAAAATTGTGCTGATTAATGTCAATGTTATCCAGAAAAAAAAATAAAAAAATGGATTTTAAATTAATATATTTATCCATAAACAATCTCGACAGTCGTCAAATATAATTTCTACATATTCTATATATAATTTTAAACTAAATTTATGTGTCTCACAAAAAATTATATTTTTGCAAAACATTGATAAACTCAAACCAAAGAAATAATTTTTCTTTTTATATTAAAAAATACTGCTCTACAAATAGTTAATGTTAAATTATAAAAATAAACCGACGAAAAAAGGTTTTTAACGAAATAGTCAGCGTAATTATTTCGGTTAACAAATAGTTAAAGAGGCATTTGGTCATGAAAATATTTATCTTATTTAAATATTAATACAATGAAGCGCTAATAACTTCTTTATCAGAATTCCTTATCAGAAAATTAATAACAAATTTTACTGCCTAGCAAAATAAAAAAAATTTACTCTTAATTGACAAAAACAAAATTAAATTTTAAACAATTAAGTTCTATCAGAAATTTTTTTAAAAAAAGCTTATGTGAATAAAACAGAAGCAATAAAAATATTTGACTAATAATCTCTTCTGATCCTCCGATTGGGGCTATACAAATTAATGGGTATACATTTTTGTCTGTTTATAAATATATAAGTGAATAAAAAGTAAAAACAGAAGATAAAATAAATCCAATGCGTGTCAGATTTCGTTAATATTTTTAGGAATAAATATCGCAATAACTTATAATTCAATTTCTTCGGTTCTATCTGAGCCAAAAAAATTGAGTCATAGTAACCCAATATTTTGTCGATTTCCTATCTCATATTAAATTTAAATATTTTTGTGGGAATTGTTTTCCTATTTAATCTGGCAATCCTTAAGAATTTTGCGTCATATGTTTACGTACAATACATATTAAAATAAGAAAATAACATAAAACAGCATAATTAATAACATTTACCAGTGAAACGATCTTCCGTCTACTTTTTTTAAGTATTTTGAAATTATGCAAGAATTAATAACACGAGTTTCAGAAAATAACGTGACAACTAAGTGGCGTATTGTCCGCTCAAAGCTTTGTTTCGTACTGATTGGAGATTCTATTTACCGACAAAAGTCTATTCACCGCACTGGCATCAATATTCTGTCATTATGCTCTATCTGTATTATTGTCTAATCTGAGAGGTAAACATTGCTCGCTAGCTAAGTTTTGTCTCAAAAAATAAAGATTGCTAGAAATATGCTTTAATTTGACAACTTTGCTAGTTTTTGGTTCAAGTAGAGTCATCTTACAAACCTTTCTTCACCTCTTTGTAACCCTATTTTTACAAAGTAACGTCGCTAGATCAAAAAAGGTTGCCACAGTTAAATATTAAAATCTTTTGCAATGCGCCATCTCATGATTTCTAACATGTACAAGAATAATACTCAGTGATGCTCGATTTTTAGCCGAGAGCTCATTCTCATTGGTGAACAGTATTGAAATGTGTTTTTCTTAGTAGTGATTAATAGAAAATGTATGTATCTGTGGCAAAGAAACGCGGAAGTATCGTAGCATGCGAATATGGCCTTATCTTGGACCCGCAGAAAGTAACACAATGAGACAATGCGAAATCCCTTGCGAAACGACAACAGACTGTAATTAAGTAGTGTTGCCACTTTTATAATAACAAAATATGGGACATTTTATTAGTTATTTGACTACATCACTAGATTAGCGAATGTTTTACTTTAGTTTGGTTGATCCGGTACTAAAAATATATACTTTTTTCAATAATGAAAAAGCAGAGTATCTATCTGTTGTGTCCACCAAATTCGCATGTGAACATAATGTCATGCAGGTTCATAGTTAATCTTTTGGAGATGACCCTAGGCGAAATCGTGCAACAAACATTTTCTTTTTAATGTAAAGGAAGACAAACGAGCAGACGGTTCACCTGATGGTAAGTGATCCTGTCGCCCATGGACACACACGACTTCCGGAGAGTTACGAGTACGTTGTCAACCTGGTAAATTGGATACAATGGGTTATTGAATAGAATGGGTCGTGATTAAGGATTTAGAAGGGATAGGAGTGGGAAAAGAAAAGGGTAGACATGGCCATCCGGCATCCCGAAAAGTCATGCACATTTTATTTTATGCTGACTTTATAAATGGCAGTGGCGCTTCCCGGGACGAGCGTGGCCGTAAAAGTGCAGCAAAAGCTGTGAAAGGATGTTATGCTCTACCACTTTATAAAAATAATACACCTGATAAATAACACCCAAAATCATGACTGATGTATATATATATATAATGTAATGCATAAATTCTTTATCTGTGTGCAGCATTACCTGGTAAGTTTTATTCTCTGATGAAATAAGATTTATGCTGATGAAGGTGTGTGCGTGAAGATTTTAGATTGTTGGCAATCGCAGTAATTTAGTAATTACATTGTTAACCGTGTCGCCATGCTGTACGTCTGTAGTCAAGCTGGATAAGCATTTAGATGATTTACACAGAAATTTACTTGAAATGTTGAAATTAAATAAAATAAAAATAAATGAAGAGTAATAAAAAAAAAATTACATTGAATGTTAAATGCACGTACGAGTAAATTTACCACTAAGACAACTTTAGATATAGTCTTAAATCGCCCATGGATGTCACTAACTTGCAACATATATGTAACAACTTCCCCAATCTTTGTATAAATCAGGAATGCCCAGACAAACACAGATATATGGTAACCCTGTCATTAACTATACCACCAGTATGCGATTAACGAATTACATAACAGCTTATCTGTGTCAAATGATCGACAACCCAGTCCGACCAACGTGCACCGCCCGTTTAAAGTTTATTTAAATGTAACCCACTATTGTACAGTCATGTTTTGAGAGAACATTTAATAGTCACAATAAATAAAAGTCATTCTATCTTTCGGTAAACTGGCTAGTCATTTTAGTCTATTCAATGCAAACGATATCATCCGCACACTTTGAAGCCAAAATAAGCTCTGCAAGTGTGCATGTAGCTACTGCATGAACTAAATTAACACATTATAAAAAGCTAGGTAATATTCAGAGACAGACAAGTCTTCGGCAGGAGTTTATTCTACAAATCCTTTGCATAAATATATTTTTGCTATTTTGTAACCGACTTCAAAAACGGAGGAAGGTCCTCAATTCGATTGTTTATATTTTTATGTACGTTCGCCCATATCACAGCCATTTATGAACCAATTTCAAACATAATTTTATATCATAGAGCCTTCTTCCTAGATGGTCTCATAAAATGTTCAAAAAATCGGTTCATTAATTTGTTTTTCGAATAAAAATAACAAAATTTACGAATATCCGCAACTTATGAAATTATTTGATAAAATATTTTTTGTTTGATAGTATAATATGTACTTTTAAAATGGTTGTACACATTTTTTTAATAAAAATAGGATTACTTGTTTGTTTTTAAAATCAAAATAACGGAAAAGATATGTTTCGAAACTACAATTTTGAAGGCGTTCGTCGGTTTTTGTAATTTTCTGTTAAAACAAACTTGTTAAAATAATGAATCGAGGCTAATGTTTACTTTAGAATACGACGTTCTTTCGTGGAGTATATTACATATGGATTAGAGGTAAAATAATGTTTTAGTGTGCTCGACCGGGAAGTACCGCTGTCACACACACAAGGCCACCGTTAAGTAAATTAGATATTTTTTTTTAATCTTATCTCAAAGGCCAGTTACGCCTTTGAAACTCTTCAAGTGTTGCAGAAGTCCATAGGTGGCAGGGATCACTTACCATCATGTGCGCTGTTTGCTCCCTTGCCTTCTTCTTTTTAAATTAAAGGTACTTTTTTGCCGTCTTCAAAAAAGGACGAAGGTTCTCAATTCAAATGTTTCTGTTTTTTTTTGGAAAGCTTGCGCCTTGCTGCCATTTATGAACCGATTTTATTTTTTTTTAATCTGATAGGGTATTCCGGAATGGTCCACTAATATTAAAAAAAACAGTTCAGTACTTAGTTTTTTAAATTAAAATAACAAAATTTAGGAATGTTCAAACATATATATATCTCCTGATTTTAAAAATTCATGTTTTATCTGATATACTTCCAAAACGTTCCCGAATAATTTTTTTAATAAAAAATGTTTCAGAAATTTGTTTTTAAATTAACAACGTTTTCAAAATAATTGAGAACACATGTTTCGTCGACGAGTCCACTTTTTAAGGCGTTTGAAGTCGGTGTTGTAATTTTCTGTGAAAAACTTGTGTTTTTTAAAGTTAACAAATGGCTGTCTCTTCCCTCTTATTTCCCTACTTTTCACTTTTGAACTCTAAATATGCTGCCTATTCCTACTACAGAACCCGTAATTCTTTACAAAGCTGTCGACACATCTGCTACTCTCCGGACGTTATATGGGAGTCATCAGTACATCAGGTGAGCAGACGGCTTGACTCCCAACTTAAGTCTGTAACAAAAAAGTGTTATAATTTTTAAACATCGAGTAAGTACCAAATGAAACAAAGAGAAGAAGATTTAAATTAGGTTGAGATATAAAGCATTTCTGTTATTATACAGTATGATTGTTGAGTCACCTACGATATTAATTAAGAGCACCCGGTACTCGATTGCCATCATATTTATGTTATAAAATTAGGGGTATAGTTTTAGCCGTACAGCGCGGTGCCTATACAGCTAGAACGCCACAAGTCATTGACCTCCCCACCACTCCACGACGCGTCCGCTAGGGTGAACATAAATTGCTTAATAATTCTTTTAACTTTAGATTATGTTTATTAAGTGGTAAATCATTGTTGCTCTTTAATAATATTTTAAGAACATATGACGTCTTAAAGTATTGAAGGTAAATCACGAGTCATTCTGTATAAGATTGTGTACTGCACTAAATTGGATGCTATTTATTTTATGATATCTGTTGTTCTTTGCATCAAAGGCGATATTAACGCAATTAAATATTACCTTGATACTAAATTTAGATCGGTGGAACCTTTCTAATAATTATTTGACCTTAATATCAACTAATATTTGGTCGGATAGACATCTCAGAGGAACCACTTACTTTATGCAATTAATAGATTACTGTGACCTCCGTACGAGCAAATATTAGGATTATCATAACAATATTTTGAGGAAAAAAATGTAAAGGTCAGCCCAATATACTCATGCTAAAAAATATATATAATAATTGGAGATATACGTTTCCTGGCGGTTAAGCACAACATTGCCGAATGTTTTTGCAGCACAGTGGCGGTCCCGCCACCTGACGTACACGAATTATTTTCGCAAAAAAATATTATATCGACTTACACTATAAATAAATACACCTAACACCATCATTTATGAAGTCTTTTTAGCAAATCCTTATTTTATTTGCAAATATGTACTGTCAAAACGTTTTTTTAATAAAGTCTTATGACCCCGAGGTGAGGCATAGGGCTTCAACAGCAGTTCTCCATCGCAACCGGTCTTGGCTTGATCGCTTCATCTCACTCCATGTCAGTGCAATGCTCGTCAGTTCTGCCAGCACACAGAGGATGGCCTCATTTACTTTTTCCTTGAGAAATCCAGTCCAATGCCTGCTTAGGAATGTGGTTGGAGTGTCTTTTTACCGTGTGGCTAATCCAATTCCATTTACGACGCACGATCTGATGGACGATCGGTTTTTCAAGGCGTTTCTCCAGGTCTTTAGTAGAGATGGTCTCCGGCTACTACGTTGATTTTAAGTCTCCGGGTCAACTTCCGTCACTGCTACACTGATTCCAATTGTCCAAAGGTTGCTCGGGCTTTGGTAATCCGCGAAGTGACGTCCTCTTCTGATCCTCCGATTTCTGATAGGATTCTCCCAAGGCAGGTGAATTTACGGACGCGTACCTATTATAAAATCTAGATATTGCATTCACAATAGCGTTGTGTTTTCAAATGTGTTGTCAACGTGACACGACGGATCCCGGTTACCTTATTCACACAAGCAATCTATTAGACATAAAGACTATCTATTTTGTTTAATGCTATTTTGTTCCCAAGAAAAGAAAAGAAAAAAATATTTAATTCTCTGAACATAAAAGGCTATAGAGGTGATCTACAGTTACGTCAAAAAGTTTAAAAACAAATGACAAAAGATTTTCTCTGGCGTTAATGTATTTTTAATAAATACACTAACGTTCTTTTATATTTTTTCTTTCTGATTTCAGGGTATTATTTTGCAATTTGTTAATGATTGAAAGGCCAAATTTTAATGCTGAGCGACCGTCGTTTTTATCGCTATAACATAATTCTTTTTTTTATTTTATGCTCTTTTCTACATCCTCGACGCAAAATACCATGATGTGAAAGTATTAAAAATTACCAAACAAACGCACTATTATGTTAGTATAGATACCAGAACTAGAACCAGCTGTATATAAACAAAATCAGTTCTTAAAGAAAGAACTTATGCCCAAGTGTACGCAAAAACATTTAGACGCAAGAGAAATCTTTGTAGAAGTAGTTAAAAAGTGAACCGACTTCGTCCTATGATTTAGTTTACAGCTCTTAGTTTTTTAGTCTGTGACACTTTAATATTACAAGTATTCCAAAAAAATATGTGGTTGAACGTAAAAATGACACCTGAAACTTTATCTTTAATTGACTGTATTACTCTCAGCAACAAAGTTTTTGAACAGTTCTCGAAATACATTCATACAGACTACTTCTGTTTATAAAGATAAAATTTCGGTAAGCACGAGCATGGCGTTGGCGCGAAACGCGTGACGTAAGAGCGCTCTCGATTTCTTCGCGATTAAGAAAGACGTCCAACGCAGTCGCCCCGGTTTCTGCAACGGCCTTTCTGTACTGCGGTTTCGCACATATTCTGTGTTCGGTTTCCTGTTTAATGTACAGATATATTTGAATTACACCTTCATAATTCGAGTGAATATCGTGCGCCAATTTTATAACTCCAACTATTCGATTTCTTTTATCTAAGTTACCAATATTAAATTCGTAGTTTGTTTTTGTATTGTTATGAAAACTATCACACGAAATAATTGCCAAAGTGAACTTCACTTAGCGATGTCATTATATCTGATTATCTGGAGATTTTCAAAGAATACCATGCAATTTTTCGTACAGTTTTTTACATACGAACTTTGTCATGATAATTAAAAACAAAAAAAAAAGAATTTATCAAATTGGTACAGCTATTGTAAAGTTATGTACGCGCATATGTTTAGTCAATTCATTTTACATATACAATTAATATGACGTAAATATTGCATTTCAATATTAATCACATTTTCGCACTATATCAGCTTATTTATTGAGAA
Source organism: Graphium colonna (assembly GCA_025505425.1). Lineage (NCBI taxonomy): Eukaryota > Metazoa > Arthropoda > Insecta > Lepidoptera > Papilionidae > Graphium > Graphium colonna. The sequence goes on along the minus strand of JAOCPS010003568.1, from coordinate 6,329 downwards.
TTTAATTTGTAAAAAGAATAATAATCCTTACCCGACTCAAAGTTGTACATAAAAAATAGTATCTGACATAACTTTATTTTAATGTCCGAAAGCAAAAACCCAAGTCCAAAGGCTAATTTGAAAACATATAAATATAATTTTAAATTATACAACTTTATGGGTTTTATCGCTGTTTATTTTTAAATTTGATCATGTGACGTATCGAACCCTTTACAGCGTTCATGATCATGTGTAGGAAGATTTAAAAATAAACCGCTAATATTCGCGTAAGTCTCAGGAACAATATATTAATTTCATGTATATTAAGCCTTTACAGAAAAATATCTTTGAATTAAAATACGTATTGACTATGAAGGCACAACAAGCAGCATTGATAAAACACACCTTTGTGTGTTGGTTAAATAGTTCTAAAATTTTAAAATCATCAACTCTTTAAATGCAGTGGGAGTAATGCGATAAACTTACGTGAAAATGTTGCCATGATTTTCTAAATAAATATTGAGCATTAATGATTGCGTAGTCAGCGGCCAACACTAGGTTACTAGGTCACCTGTGACATATTGGGTGGCACACAAACGATGTCTTTCTGTTTTAATTATCTTTTGCCAAATTTAAAGCATATTCTTTCCATTGGAATAATGTAATCCGTCTGTTTTAAGGATTTATACAATTCCAAAATATATATAAACACTTAGAACCGTTTAGTTAAGTATAACCATTCAGCGAGGAAATGCAGCCAGCGTTTTAGCACCATGCCGGGAGGAGTAGGATTATTCGAACATTGTTGTTAGATTAATTATATTGCTTTGTAAATTTAGGGCCGTAATATATGTTTTGTAAGAGGAAATGCTAACAAAGGCATTTGTCTTTTTAATACTAAAAGAACATGGTACGGGCACTATTGAACAAAATATTAAAAATATAAGAGGATACGTGAATAAAATTAATATATGTATATTAATTTTATTCACGTATAATATTTGTCAAGGTAGTGGTAGGACAAAAAATTTTATACTCTTGCTTCTCCTATTGGCCTGCTCTACCGTGCGCATTCGTCTAATAAGTACCTTCAATGGTTATTCCAGTGCGTGATTTGATAAATCCTAAACAGTTTAGTTAGGGGCCCAGTTTTTAGTTTTGCACAGGGGCTCTTACTCTACTCACTTCTTTACATATTCACCTTAATATCTTATTTCTTATACAAATTACCTATATTCAGCGAAGTTACTAACGCACCTGTGCTGCGACTCTCTGAATAAAAAATTTGTCCATAAATACACCCCTTTATATCAGATGAACCGTCTACTTGCTTAATAACTTCTATTATAATATCTATCTTTCATCTCTATTCTTTGAGTCGTAGATCATAACATCTATTCAACACTCTTTATGCTCTTTTACGGACGTGCTAAAAATCTATCTATAAAAAAATACTAGAAGTAAAGAATAAATAGGTCTTTTGAGTCATGGCGTGCATGTTACATCTTCAAAACTGTTCCAGGAAAGAACTTATTTAAACGTTTTTTGAAACGCTACGCATTTCTAGTCGCCATTATCGATAACCGAACCACCGTACATTGGACATCGTTAATGCAACAACATTATAATATTAGATAATTTGCGAATTCGCTTTCGACGCGCATATCATTAGCGCGTTGGATAACGCGGTGACTCGGCGGTTTGCCGCCTTGTGTAACATCACCTATGGACCGACAGGTTTCGCCATTCGGTCGAAAGTGGAAGAATACGCGGCAAATTTGTGTGGAATCCCCCAGGTGCCTAATAACTCGTATTGCGAAAGCTTATCGCTAGGGAAAGGTTGAGTTAGAAGTGTTTTTGTCGATCAGAATTGAAGTGATGGAAGAAATCATTAAATAATTCGTAGATCCAAGAAGTATGGAGAAAATATATCTTTTATAAGTGAACAATGAGGCTATACGGGTCTGCTTAAAACATGCGGTTTATTTGTAATATGATTAGAAGAATAATGAATAAATAAAAATAAGTCAAACAAACACAAGTGCAATCACTATACCTTAACTAAGACATCTCGATAGTCAGCCAAGGCACAGGATCGACTTTTTACAAGCCCGCCGAACGTATGGATCATCTCTAGTTTGAGAATTTTTAATATTTTTTTTTAATTTCCGTCGGCTTTGCCTATATAGATAATTAAAACAAAATAGTGTTAAATAACAATAAAACTCACACACACATATTAAAAAATAAAACTGATTGAATTAAACTTTCAGATAGAAGGTTCATGGAGAAGATATATTGTTTTACTTTCGTGGAATATGTATCACATTTTACTAAGTTTGTTTACATCCCGCTTTAATGCACGTCAGTGATACGATATATGCAATGAATATATAACATGCATGTATATTTTTCGTGGTAATCAATTGCATATCGCATTACGTACGGTCTACATTAAATGAGGTTGTATTTTGCTCGCGGTTATTTGTCACCTACTTTTATTCGGGGAAAACCAAAATATCTTTATGATAAATATTTTGCAACGCACCTAGTGAAATAAGTGTGACGGTTGAATCATTAATGTTCGTTTCAAAGAATGCTATTGGTTAATCGGAAATTACAGTGCAAATATTTTTAAACTTGACACAACAGCAACGTAAGAACGCAACCACAGTTTTTGCAGTTGGAAATGTAGTTTACATACCATTATTACAACATTTTACTAATCTTGCAAATGATATGGTTCCGAAAGTTTGTTATTATGCATTTATGTCTCTCTCAAGAATAATAAAATTGCTAGACACTTTTTAATAGTATAGCTTGTACATCGTAGTTATGATTGCAATTAATTTCTAATCTCTTTGACACCAAAAATTAAATAACCCGTTTGAAGTAGATTATTTATTAAAAATTTAAATACATATTACGATATCCTTAAAAAAGACATTTATTTTTTTAGAATGCAGAAGTAATGTAGAAGCACTTGTGCAAGTGCGCAATGTAGACGTTAGAACAGATCCCTCGTAGATATATCCTGCTACACTACTCAAATGAGACCTTTTTGTATGTGTGTATGTATTGAGGATCAACACACACACACACACACACACACACACACACACACACACACACACACACACAAAAGTCTGTCACCGAACACGATATTTAATTTAGTTTAGACGTAAGTCTTTATGTAGGTTCGCCTGTTTATATGTATATAGCAATCAATAAACAAATTAAAATAATATCAAACTGTATCAGGCGCTAAGATTTTAGAAGTTGTCACCAAATAAGCAGAGAATTTAATTTTTTTTAATAATACTGCATAAGGCAGTAACTAAATTGAATAAAAGCATATACTCCTGCCTGATTAACACATAATAACTTAGATTACCCTTTTAAAGCTTTTATCAATCAAAACTATCTAAACCATATCTAAATGAGCTATAAATTTCGTGGACGTTCCGAAATATTACGTTTAATTTATTATGCAGTTTAATTATCGAATATGTTTAATTGGAATACCCTAGTACTTTTTATGGAAAGAAGTTACGCTCTACTTCGGAAAGTAGGTACTAAAGGCTATACAATTTTACAAAGATCCTACGCTAATAGATTTACTTATGAGGACATATCACTCCGAATCATTGCGATTTTGTTTCAAGACCTTTCTCGCAACTGTTGTCGACTGTGTTTAATTGGCTGCTGTGGGCGGAGACATCACGATTTGAGAGATTATTCGTTCTCTTGGAATGTGAAGGTGAAAAAAAGAAGCCAATACGACTTGAAGCATATCTAAGCGCAAGGTTTTGTCGTGCTCTAAGACGTAGGCGAAATTTAGTTTTCTACGTTTTTAATTTATAGATTTAGGGACGAAACCAATAGAGGTTTCTTATTACTGCAATCTTAAATGACTCAATACGAATAATGTTTTCTAAAGATCGCGTTTGGACCTGGTTGATAGCTGGCTAGTGGCTATAGTTATAGAGCTGAGGTGATTTTCAGGCTTTTTAAGGAACCGATTTAAAATCGCTTTAATTACAGTAGTCACTAGATATATGACGACATAACTTGAAAGAGAGCGATGAAGGAGTCAATATAAAATAAGAATTTAGTAATTCAATTTATATCCGTAAGGTAACTAAAATTTTGACAAACACCTCAATTTTATTCATTAGTATAGATTATGTTAATTTACTCATATATGTTATATCTTCATTTGCCGTGTATTTGCATGTTGGTTATTTAATAATTACTTAAATTAAGTAAACGTAAGTACGAACCTAATAAAATTTAGAGAAATGTTTTTTAATAACCTAACCGCATGGCAACTCTAATATGCTGAAATGTCACTATTCACTATTTACTATTTATTGGATTCTGTCAAAATTAAAATCATTGAATTATTTACGCGGGCAAATTATTAAAACTTGTATATTTTTACGTAATTTTTTTCGTATTCATAAATTTAAACAGCGTTTTGTTAGAAAAAATACTGTCAAAAATTATTTAAAGGGTTGTAATACAATTCTACTCACTATACGAATAAAATTCATGAACTATGTTAATGTGTATTGATTTTTAGTTTACCTTTTTATTTTTCGATTGCTGAAGACTTCAAAAAGCTTTAAATATTTAAGTTGAACTTTGCTGGTGGTGATATTCAAATGGCTAAACATATAGCTGAAGTTCAAATACATGCTACGGAAGATGAAGATACGTTGGAAGATGACAACTTAGATGTCAGCGTTGATTTAATTGATGATCATCTCTATTTAGGCAAGTGTTACACTGTAGTTTCTTTATAATGCCTATATAATTTTTTATTTATGAATTAACAGTAGTTTGGCAGAATAGGCGCATAAGCGTATTTTAACGTAAAAAAATTGAAACCGAAAAATAGTATATGCCAACCTAGATTTCTGAACAATGAAGTATTTCTAAGTGTGGTGTGCCAGAAGCAGCTCGTCGTCCCCTCGCTTCACCTCCCCATCTCATTACTTTCAGCTCTCAGGCCCTCAATTTGCTCACCTCCTATGTGAACTTCTGGCTCTGCGTTTTTAAATTGCACTTTAGGTAGGGAAAACTAGTACCACTTGGAGTTAGGATGCCCCAACAGTATATCCGTGATATATAATTGATGTTGATAATGGTGACTGTCCATACAAATTATTATTTTTTCATCAAAAACTTATCATTTTTGTTTTACATGGGTCTTATCAATTATGGTTGAAATTAGCTTATACAGCTATTTAGCAAAATTAACAAATTGATGCTTAATGTTATAGTATTATCTTGTATTTTTATACATAATTATCCATATTGTGCTCATATTGTTTTAAACTCTTGTGGATCATAGTAAAACTGTGATTTTACAGGTAACCTAGCATGTGCCCGAGATGAAAAGTATTTGGAAAAATTGCGCATAACTCACATTTTGACTATAGACCTGGTACCATTGCCAAGAACAATATTGGATCGAATGAATCTTACCTTTAAGTTTATAAAATGTGAGTATGTTGATTTTATTTCTTGATTTCATTATTGAATATCATGTCTATCTTTATAAAATTAATTGAATCAGAATGTAAATTTTTTAAACACTAGCAAAAATTAATTGTAATATTTGCTTGATGCATTGACAAAAAGTTATAATCATATATTTTACTACATTATAACCATATTTTTTTTTAGTGGCAGATGTACCAAAAGAGGATCTTATAAGCCAACTACCAGATACTAATGTATTCATAAAGGAAGCTATAGTCAATGGAGGGACAGTCTTAGTTCATTGGTAATTTTTTTATCACACTAAATAAATATTAACATGTTAAAAATACATACCCACCGGTGGGTCACTCCCCAATAACATTGCCGATTACATGTTGGGCCTGCATGATCACCCATAGGCACTTAAATTGAAATAAATCTATGTATTAAATAATGTTCTCCTCAAATTAATGTACAATAAAAATTTTAATAAATAATGTACTTAATTAGCATTAAAAAATGCTGGTCCCTATGTGAGAAATAAAATTTTTCAGTGTATTCTTCAACATCTTAATATAAACTAGATATGTTATTATATTAAGAAGGTCTTTCCGAGTAAATCAGTCAGATTAAAACATTTTCAAAACATCTTGCTGTGTTCACAAGCCTGCTTTCTTGGACACAAAATTATTTAAACAAAGAATTTTTACTAGGCATTGGTAATACAAATTATATCATAAAAAATTGTATAAGTATAAGCTACATTTTTTTTATATTGTCCATATGTTAACACTTAACGGACGGGTCGAATCTGCTCTGTCTTTCCTAGTTTCCGGGCATTTTCCAGGGGAATTAAATAA
>JAOCPS010003460.1:0-18264 GCA_025505425.1 Graphium colonna | reverse complement strand
GGGATATTGGGCGGGGGGCGCCCGGGCTTCAGTGATCGGCCGCCCGCCCTGAGGGTAGCACGTGTCCGCGCGCCCTACCTAGCACGTCACGCGTCCAACGTGTTGCACGGAGTACCAGGCGACGATGGCCGTGTAGCATCTATCAGTGATATGAGTCATGCTTAAGCGTCTCTGATGTCCGTGGTCAGGTTACACGTTATCAGTCTGAACAGGGATCAATGAGCAAGCACCCTTCGAGACCTTTTTAACGTGAAAGCCATCCGTCATTACCAACCGACGAAAATAGATGGATTAGGTCGATACGGCTTATTTGGTTATGGTTTCATCTTAATGCGAAGGGTTTTTAATTTCATTTTTATGATGTTTTTAGAAGTATGTAACGTCAATTACCGTATATAGTATAAAAGCCCTTGTAGTGTTTATTTCAACGAGAAATAAGAAATAGAAAAATAATTCATAAGCTGGTAACTGTGTAGTTTTTGTGGGGTAAGTTCTTAGAGCCGAAATTTATAGGGGTGTCCAATGATACCGCATGTCATTTGTAATTTGTCCAAAGATCACAATGATTTCTACTCGTATAAACATTTAGTAATTGATCACATTCGTAACTATATAAGAAACTAAGATTATTATCGAAATCAATTTGGAACATGATATAGAAAAACTTAACACCTTATTAAGTTAATAATCTGCAATTCTTTCTTAACGATATTTTACTTATCGAAAACTTGTCTTAAGTACATTGCACTAAAACAACTGCCAACTCATTTATTTCTCGTAGTACATCGTAGCTTGCCGTAGCGTTTTATCGTAGACACCGATGTGCTTATTAATGTTTGGCCTTCGTCATTAACAGGTTTCTTGGAGCTTGTCAGACCACTTCAGAGGCACAAGCTGAATCATTAATGAGTCGGTTTCACACTCCCCTTGTTGTCTATCCGCCGAATAAATGAATTTTAATCCGACCTGGCCCCTCGCGGATTTTAATCCCAAATTGATTATTTAATGACATAATTATGCAGAACGAGAGCTTTTGGTTTGGTAGCACGCTGCCATTAATTTGTTTACTTGCGTCATGTTGGCATCATTCGTATGCCTCGATGCTGTACACATTGGCTGTTTCATCTCGTATTAAAGGGACACACATTTTACTGTTAACAGCTAATCAGTTATTGTTAATTAAAATATGTGATCCGCAACGTGTATGTTGATTTAGTCAATTTAATCTTATAAGGACTCCTATATTTGTATTGAATACTGCGGCCAATAAAAAAATTCAAATCGTGTTCACGAAAGGAAAAAAATTCCACTTATAAATACATGTTCAGTAATTTTAACGATGTTAAAATCGTACGAATAAAATTTAATCTAAAGAATAACGTTATAACATGAAGTTGTTAAGGGGCATTCGCGTCATATAAAAACAAAAGGCAGAAAAGTAATTTGTATATTTGCCTAAGAAATATATATTTCATATATTATTAAAATTTATTAGCCTTTCCAGAAAAAAAATTAAATAATTTTTTAACGCATTTTCACCTACACATTAGCGTTATAGCAGCTATTTTCATTTTATAACGTCAATGAAATCCTATATTTATTATGATAAGGTTGTATTGCAGCTCGAAAAGAATTCAAATTTTAAATATATATAGTAAACTGATTGTTCTGGTTTAGCTTTACCGTAGGCCAAGTTAATATTATTAATAGTCTTGTGTCATGTAATTAGTACAGAGTTGATCGTTTTCGTATACCTCTATAAATTTTCGACTGAAAAAAAAACTATTTCAGCCATCTCGTAGCACAACATTGTAGCTGTATTGAAATTCAGCGTCGCTACGTTCACGGACAGGGCGGTTTATCAATAGGCTGTGGGCGGAGGCAGTCACGTTTCCTATCAGGCGGGCGGGGAGCGAGGGCGAAGAGCGATGGCACGCATTTGTACATCGCGACTCTATTCATGGACGTTTTTATTATTGAGAAGGAGGCAGAAGAACAAGCAGCTCACCTGATGGTAAGTGATTACTGCCATCCGTGGACTTCCGTCGACAACAGAGAAGTTACAAGACGGCGACAGTATTCGCAGAGGTGTTAGAGTTGATGTTGAGGCAAATCTTTGTAAAATTGTCTTAATCGATATAGTTGATGGTTCGTCGCGAACATGGATCTGACATTTATGTTATTTTTTGAAACTATTTTACATCTATTTAAATATCTCATAAACCGGTTTTTATGCCAAAGAAACTTAAAAATTGTACTAATGTATTCGAGAGATATTGTGGAACATAAATAAATAGAACTTACTCTTATAAATTTGTTCAACAACAAGTTCTGAAGCAGGTGCTCCTTGACTTTCTTTTTAAATGACAAAAGGCTTTTGGTTATCCTGATTTCGAGAGGTATTCCTTAAAAGAACAGATCGGATAAGAAAAGAGGTAGACTAGTGTATGAAATCGTTTTAGTTTTAGTGTCGGACGAAGATTTTTGTCACTGACATCACACAGGTACCGAAAAAGGGTACTTAAATGTGATGGCGTAGAAGAAGAATAAAGTAAGGAATGCAGAGTGGTCAGAGCTCGTAAGGAATGTCGCTGGCGAATAGGTAACCTGAAGTTGGGCACGATACATATTAATATGATTATATTCGCAGAGATTGAGAACGAATCGAATGCAGTTATTCAGAAGTCGGTCAAGTTCATTGACGTGATTTGGATTCTGGTCAAAGAAGCACACATCACCATAGCTACTAATAGGGAAAAATAGGGCCTGCGTGAGTTATTCATGCAGATACGTTTTAATTATTTTTATATTTTTTAATAAGGTTCAACGACGTAAAAGAAAAAATTAACGATTCACATTTTTATTTTTCCTCATCTTTGTTTTTTCCATGATTTATACGCCATCAAAGAGAAGGAAAGTATTATTTTGTCGCAAACGACGTAACGTGAAATATCAACAGCGAACAACAAAGCATCCCGGTAATCTGACACGATGTCAAGTGCTAATTATGTTTATCATCGAGATCGCACAAAGGTAACTTCCTGTTCGCGCGTTTGTTTTGCCGGGATTCCTTAATGAGAGCTCGCTAGGGGTCCTCACAATTAATCCCGAATGTAGCGCCCTTAAGATGGAACTCGGGACAAGAGTGAAGAACCCATAAATGTTGCAATAATAATTGTAAAAGGCAAACTACTTAACTGATTTTGATTTAAAATTTAATGTTTTAATAAGGGCGTCAACTATGCAAGAGCTTTCTTTCTTAAACTGTAGATAATATACTATGCTATGGAATAATGAAGTAATAACTGCGATTGCCACCCATTTGTTATTTACTAATATTATTAAAAAGTTCATTATTTTGCTTCGTACATTTTCAATATATCGTCGTTTATTACATACTTAAACCTTTCGTAAAATAAAAAAAAAACATTCTTAACAAAAACCCTTTCCAAGTTGAATCAGTACATTTAACCGACTTTAAAAATGTGGAATGTTCTCAATTCGAATGTTTCTATGTTTTTCATGTAACTTCGCTCGTATCTCCGCCATTAATGAACCGGTTTTAATTCGTCTGACAAGGTATGCTTTCAAAATGCTCACAGAATTTCTCCAAAATAATCAGTGCAGTGATTTTTTTTTAAATCAAAGTAACAAAATTTTGAAATGTCACATATCTCCGCCACTTATGAACTGATTTTAAAAATATGTGTTTATCAGATGAATTTCCAAGATGGTCGTACAATTTTTTATAAAAATCGGATTAGTACTTTGTTTTTAATTTCAAAATAACGGAGAAAATATGTTTCTAAAGTACACTTATAAGGCGTTTGAAGTCGGTTTTTGTAATTTTCTGTGAAAGTAAACTTGTTCAAAAAAAAATGGGGCACGTAAACATTAATACATACCTACAAAAACGATAATTATGCGAAATACGATGTATGGAATAAAATCTCCAGTGACGTCAGAGCGGTTGTGTTAATCACACACCCATGTATTGAAAAAAAAACACATTCATCCGACTGTTTTCAATTCATTCTTTTCCATTCACTCTTGACTTCGTCCCTTATTACTCTTGAATGGCGGTCTCAACAATTGATCTTGCATACGCTTGCCAAAACATCTAATCTCGACAAATAAATTTAATGAATGAACATTGCCGTTAAAAGAATCAATTCCTATTTTTTTTGCAACCGACTTCGGAATTCAAGTTCTCAATTAGAAGGTACGTTTTTATTAATATGTATGTTATGAGTTTGTTTGCAAGTTATGAACCGATTTTCAAGTCGTTTTTTGTTTGATATAGTTACGAGGTGATTAATATAATTGTCATGAAAATCGGTTCATTAGTTTCTTTTTTGTATCAAAATAGCTGAAAAAATTGTTTTACGAACATTGAGTTCCAAGGCGTTTGAAATGGGTTTTGCTGTTTTATACGAAAATAAGTATATCGAGTATTTTTAGAATATGTCAACGTATCGGTGCTTTAAATACGCGCATAATTGTGACTAATTCTTTATCGAATTTCAATACAAAAATACTCTAGTTCTGAGTATAAGGTAAGGTGTAAATAGCAGTATATGCGATTAGAGTTAAAACTATAAACTGTACTTATCCTAAAACTAGCTGGTTCCTGCGGTTCCATCCGCTTGAATTTTCCTCGTTTTTGGATTGTTACTCCGCTCTTATTCGGCATAGCTTGATGTTATATAGCCTAATGCTTTCTGCGACAAGTGGGTTATCCAACACTGAAAGATTTTCTCAATTCTGACCAGCAGTGAAATTAGCGCCTCCAATCAAACAAACTACAGCTTTATAATATTAATTAGTATAGGTAATATAGTAAAATACAAATCAGCTGATGTGTATTTTTATGTTGATTTATGGATTTTGGGTGATATTTGAAATGAATATGTCAGTATATTTTAAAGGTAATATTTATTTTACTCACTTTTTGTTATTTTCATCCATCTCATTTCGGTTCACCCGTTCAATTCAGTAAAGCGTAGTCCATTCCGACTAATCAATTATTCATTCAATTTACTTTTAGTCGAAACCGTTGAATTTTAGTTTCAAACAGATCGCACTGAGCCGTTGTTATTCATTGTACTTATTAATTTGGGGCTTTGTTTCCATTCGCTCGACGCAAGTTAATTTGTTTCATTGAATGTTATTTTTGTGTTCTGTTTGACTGAATATTTTTTAAATTGCTTTATTCAGTGATAATATATCTTGTGAATAGTTATCATATATTAAGTAAAATAAAAAGGAATAAGTCCGAATATAAACATACAGATTGATAACTAGAGGCTGTGCTTTAACCTAGTTTTCTATGTTTTGTCTTAAAGTTAGCAAAAAACCGTTTCACCCGATGGAAATGGTGCCCTTTCCAATAAATAACTATAACAATCAAGAAGTATTTTGTTATAATGTAACTAGTTTTAGATATAATAAGTTATTGGATATAACGCAATGGAACATTAAGTATTGAAAATGTATAGAATTGGAAAGAAATAAGATAGCATTAAGCTAAATGTCACTCAACCTAATATTTCAAGCTTACTTCATAACGGTTTGCCATGTCTATCATCTTCATAGTCGCACAGGTCAATAGGTGCATCAAGAACTGGTAAAATATAATACCTAGATTAAGGGATGGGTCTCTTGCCATTCCTATAATTACTATCTACTGGCTCCAATAAAGAGGAGATTCTTAATTTGTTTCTATATTTTCTTGTATATATGTTTGATGATTTCTTTACAACTTATTAACCAATTTTCAAAATTATTTATTTCTTTGAAACGATGTAATTATGAGGTGGTTCTGTATAATTTTTGTAAAAATCGATTTAATACTTTCTTATTTAAATCATAGTAACTGAATACATTGTTACACGAACGATCATGTCTAAAGCGGTTAGAGTCAGTGTCGTGAAATGATAATAAATCTGTGAAAATAATTATAGCGCTCAAGGTCCTAAGACATATGACCATATTATATCATACTATTTTCCATAACATACTATTGTTGTTTCCATTTTGAGGACTGGATTAAACATTTCTTTTACTTTTATTTTCTGACATGAGCTCATTCAGATGTATTTCATTGTGAACGGGCGAACGAAACAAAAGTTACTCATTATTAAAATAGCAAAGTACTATCGTTGAAACATATAACGAAAAATTGTGGTTGTGCATAATTTATTATTATAAAAAAATATTTAGGATATTCGCTTTTCGCTTTTCGCTGCTAATTTTGAATGTTACAACGATGCTTAAATTGTGATTAATTTAACAGATTGGTATTTTCGCTTCGTGTGATGTTAGGGGCGGCAATCCATTTCGCATGTTGGCACTATCTGTTTAGTTTAGGGACAAATTTGAATGTTTTAATAAATTAATTCTTTTTAATAAAATAATTTTCGTGACACACATACATAAAAGAATAAACTGTAAATATTTATTTTCCTAATAAAGAAAACTTTGGTTAAATTCGCAGTAAGTTAATATTTATGATAATATATATGATATTACTTATTAAGTGTTACCTATATTGCTGTGTATACCATGTGTAAGAGTAGAAGTAAATTTGGTAGACTTTTGAGTTGTTTTGTTAGTATGTTATTTAGTCTTAAATATATAAGTATTAAAATATAAAAAGAAAGAAGATCGCAAAGTTTCCTACGGTACCTTTTTGGACATTACCAATTTTCGTATTTGACAGACTTTCATTTTTATTAGTATTTAAATAAAGGAGTTTACAAATAAACTGTCCCACAGCAATACAATACCAGTTTTGGGTTACTCATCAATTTCCACGACAAACAATAAAAACACAACCGTATAGCAATATTTCCACGCGGGCGTTTGCACCGCCAAAGTTAAAACGTATTCCGGTCGTTATTCCGGATTGAAACGTTTGCAAACGTAATTAGACTAACGGCTTTCCGATTTTAAAATTGCCCAAACAAATCGCACCGACGGGATTAACATGCGCAGCGGGTTGACGTTTCCGATTGGGTTTTTCGTATAATGGAATATTTCATGGCGATTCATTTTCGATGGCTTTTGTAGAAGTGAGAAACGAGTATAGTATATTTACTGTTTGATTTTGATCAACTAAGCAATAATAAAGTATTTGTATTCATAGATTTATGATCATGGACAAATCTTCATGAGTGCATTAATTGTAAGTAGTTTATTTATGGAGTTTGTGTATGGTACTGCTATTCAAATTGCATAATATTCAAATACAAATGCATGCCCTTTTTAATTACTGCGTTAACCTCTCAAAAGTTACGTATCCTTTGAATAAAATAAATCAAAGGTCGCAAATATCAACAATACTGTTTTCATCATCCATTTTTACGTCATGATGCGTAGATGTGTTAAGGTCTCACGTAACTTAAATATTTACGTGGGTAAAACTGTAACTTGACCACTCCATAAGGTTAACTTGTCGCTTATGCCTTCTCGGTCGTTTCGATGATTGATGAGACTGACGCTTGAGCATGTCGCCATAGCCAACTGAAGCTTGATGATTAATCGCAATTCAATACCCTTCCACACAGGCGGTTGACGACCGCTGAAATGGCTTAGACGGAGCTATGACTATTCACGTGACTGATAGAAGTATCATCCGAGCATGGAAATCTATTTAGTGCTCGGGATAGCCGTGTTGATCTACACGCTGGTCACCCTCTTGATAAACAGCAAGTGCTGGAACCCTGAAGACGAGAAATGCCAATGCGAGGAGTGCAAGAACCTCTGCCAGTATTCGTCTAGGGATATCGCCGCCTCTGTTCTCTCAGTGTCTTCCCGTATCGATATAATTGATCGATCGTGATTAGTCTAGATATTTTTAGTGGTAAACCCTGTGAAAAGTCAAGTGAACTCTGCTAAAAAGTGTAAATAGATCAATAATTTCTCAAAGAATTAACCGAGTACCCTAGTGCCAAATGTGAAATCTCCCAATATTTGCCAAATTTACCGAAATCACCTTGAAAGTTTTGCTGAGCCGAGCTCATTGCAGCGGAATCTGTGACTTATCGGATTGTCTGATATTTGCTGTGCCAAATCTTCCAGGAGTATAATTTCCTCAGAATTATTTCGAATTAATCAGATCGAATTTGGAAAGTGCTGTGGAATATAACAGATTAGTGTCAGTATTGTAACTGGCCTAGTTTTTCGATCGCTTGGTGGTTAAGTTCTTGAAGTCTTAAGGATACAACTGCCTTAGGAGTTCTTTTTTTGATTGTAGGTGTAGTTCTACCAGTGTTAAGATTACCACTGCCCAAGAATTTGGTGTACGATCATTTGGTGGTGTTCTAGTGTGGTGGGTGTGTTATTTGTGGTAGTGGTCGATGGTGAGCGGTTAGTTCTATGGAGCCGCTGTCCCGGCTGATGGGCGGTGCGGCTGGTGCGCGGGCCCGCGGCGCCCTGGTGCACGCCAGCCTCGCGGCCGCCCCCCTCCCGCCGGACAAGAAGGGCAGACACCTGACTGGCACCTTCTGTCTGACCGGGGACACGATGGAGGGCATCATACAGTGCCTCGTGTTCCTCAAAGCTTTCTCGGTGAGTATGAAACTGCGGTGATAGATGTAGGGATTGCTTTATTTCCATCATGTTTAATGTTTCAAGTATATAAGCAAGTTTATGTAAATGCGAGATATTGTTTTATTGTTTTGACTTTGAAGCTAATCAAGCTTTATCTAGTCAAAGGAAAATTTTAATTACGAATACGAATTATAGAAGTTACAATTAACTTAACTAAAGTAGTCACACTTTTAATTTCAACTTATCAGAATGGTTTTATATATTAATGAAAAACCATAAAAATATACCCATCTTGTTATCAGAAGGTCTTTTTACCGTCTCTTAGACCACGATTTATTTTACGTGTCTTAAATTTATTGCGAATGGATCGAAGCAGAATTCTTCAGGTTTATGAGCTCTGTAGAAGCAATGGCTTTGTATTTGCAACGTTAGTTTGGAATTCGCTCCGCCGTGCGACTGTTGTGCCGCACGAAATTCTGCGGACGACTGCGTTCAGCGGCATCCAATCGTACTGCGCTGTTACAGTGGCTGCAATTGTGCACTATGACATATTTGCATAAACTGTGATGAATGTGCGTCTTATTAATATTTATCTCTACATTTTTTGCTGATCTTTTATTTGTTGTTTTTTGAAGCATATAATGATTAAGAACGTTAAAATAAGCATCAGTAATCTTTTTCAACATAACCCTGAGAAGTTTAATAAAAGCGATAATTTTTCCGTTATATCTTCACATCCTAACTAAATCATTATCCGGATATTTAGCATTTATTTTATCTCACGAGGAGCACTTAGTATCTGATCTTTGCAACGGAATAGGATAAACTGATATCGAAGAATAAAGTAGTTGTCCGTACATTTGAATCCATTGATATTTGATGACGACTGTCAAAGTTGTTGTTGACAATCTGGGCCGATTATTACACGCCTATCCGACGCATCGATTATTTTAGTTTTTAGGCAAATAGATGATCGCCCCTTAATGCCATAACCCAAGAAACAACAACATAAAATTAATTGTCAAGGCCGGCAGGTATATTTATTGTCAAGGCCGGCAAAGCTCTTGCAACTCCTCCGGTGTTGCAGGAGTCCATGGGCGATACGATAATCCCTTACTATCGAGTGAGTCGTTTGCTCATTTGCCTCCTCCTCTGTAAAAAATATAGATTAGAACCCACGACCTCAGATTCAAGAAGCAGGGCCTATACCACCAGGCTATGGAGGCAGTTCGATTTGCGCGTTTCAATATGTCTATTGTTTCAAAGAGCGGGACCCCTAGTGCCGGAACCTCGACCCAATTACTCTGCTTTTATTAATTAATGCCTCGATATCTGAAGCTTATCGAATAATGGCGTTATAAGACTCTTTGTGACCTTCGCTAACGACGCCATGCTTATCGATATAGATTTAACCAAATTAGCTGTTACCTAAGTTTTGTTTTTAACCGACTTAAAAAAGGGAGAGCTTATATGTTGTATTGTATGTTTGTTTTTCATGCATATTTTTTTCTCCAAATATTAACCGATACCGAAATTTTATTTTATTTTATTTTTATTGAGTAACAAAATCCACAGCCCTTAAGTATTTTACAGTAACATCTTGAATGCTTAACTTACAGCCAATAATGGAATAAAAATTTTATAAAAGAGAACAGTTTCTATGTCAACAAAATCTATCAGTAAATCGTACAATATTATTCTTTTTTGTTTGAATGAAAACATATTATCAAGGAGATTTCATATTATTAACCATTTAGCTTAACGAAAATAACTTCAGAAACAAGTCACGACAGCTCACTTCTAGGGCGTTTATAGCATATGTCGCATTTTTTTAATGAAAATAATACCTGTTTTATTTTATAATTTAAAAATGAAGATCTTAAGGGTCATTACAATTACTCAGATGCCTGTTTTATTAGGATGATGAATTTAAAGTAATATGACGCGGATAAACTATAGCTTGTTTAATTTTATACGTATTTTTCTACTTAGAGAGTTTAGATGTCAATGCTACGGAAAATTTTGCCCTAAAGGCAAATCCTAGAAATATAATAGCCTTAAAAATAAACTATCGGATAATATAAATAAAATCTATATATCCGTATGATTGATTTGATGATTATTAAATGTCTAGAAATAAAACAAAACCACTGGAAGTAGATTATAAAGTATATTGACTAACTAAATAACGCTGGAACGAAAAGATTTATTATTTTATTTAAAAACTTGATGATGACAACCTATTGGCGCACAGATGTTAGCTTCGGCGTCGCGGGCGGTGGGTTCGATTTCCACTCAAAAAAAAAATTATTTGCATGGCCTTCGAATATTTGTGTCGGAGATGAGTTTATGTTAATGTTATATCAATGTTTTTAAATCGCCCTTGTAATAAAATACTTATTACAAATGCGATTCACTCTATATTAGTACTCGTACAATAAGGGCAGCGTTTATTGAAATGGATAAAAAAACGTATTTGTCTATGTTTAAATTTAGATAAGATAAATGAATTATATTCAATTTGTTTCTATATTTAAATATACGTTTTCAACAGCTTTGCTACCCCTGATGGTTGCGATGGATCATCTTATTCATTACTTATGAAATTACGAAGTCTCTTTGGGGAATAATTAAGCTTTCACTCTTTTAATTATGCATCCCGTGAATAAAGTAAGGAGACTATGAGCTACCTAATTATGTAATACCGTAAGTCACCTTCTCATCTTCAACAAATTTATTCATATCCGATCCTATTCAAATTATATAGCTATATAGAATTCTATAATGATTTACATATATATTTCTTTGGGTATGTTACTTGTAATATTTTTATAATGTCCTAAAGGCACGTGGATACAGTACTTATAGGATAATTCTGTCTTTAGATTCAGACCATAGAGTCTCTTCGTAGAATTACTAATCACGATAGGTTCCAAAACCTCAAGCCTTTTACTTAACTGTATATTGTTTTGTAAATACGACAAGCTTACGGAGGCAGTCATATTTTCTATATTACTTACTATTACTTCGTTAAACGCATTTGTTCTTTTTATTTAGGAAAATTTGTGCACGTTCATCTAATACTTAAAATGTGGTATTATGTCACTGGCCACGTATGCACACAATATCAAAAACATCTTTTTACGTGTGCAATGCCAGCCGTGTATTTTGGATAGTGTAGATTATTGGGTAGGAGTGAGAGACGATTAAGATTTGGAATGAAAATGAGCATGAAAAGTGTGAAAAAAGCCAGCAACTTCAAAGCGCCCTACTCTATTTTTAGGCTTTTGGGGCCTGCGTAGATGGTACGTTTGTTGCGGCCTTATACGATCGACCACAGCTGTCTATAATATATAATGCTCTTTCTTCCACCTGGAAAAATATCATAAAAGCGTTTGCTATAAAAATGTGTTAACGCCATGCTAATTAATTTTTTAAGTCCTGCCTTAATTATCAATTCTGACCTTAGTTCTAATATAACCGTAATGTATGTTTTTCTTTTTTTTTTACAATTTTTGTATATTTAGTCTTATATGTTTTATATTATTAGTCTTTTTATCAATGTGTCAATTAAGCCATGTGATGTTTATCTATAATAGATTGTATATTAAGAATTATTTCATATACATATTGTACAAATTTGTACAAAACCTCATGAATAAATAAATATGTCCATCGTATATATTATATATGACGTACATGTACGGATATAAGATACACATTCACGCACGTATGTTGTTTGTTAGACTGCTCGGCTGGAATGAGAATTAATGACTTGTCATGGACCACATATCACGGTGCCGTATTAGTTAGGCATATCATTAATTACATCGTTATTAATAACATACGCTCGCGACATTTTAGATCAATCAAATGTCAAATAACGTTATATGTACTCACCTATATGCCTCGCTTCTGATTAATCAATAGTATACGATCATTGGGCTGACCAAGAAGTGCCAGTAATGAACCTAAACGGTTAACTTTGCAAAGTTTCATGAAACAGTCTTGATGGTGGAAATTGATATCTATTGGACATTCAAATGTACTATGTATATAGTCATACTGTCCTATCTTAACGGAAGGCTTACTTTTATAAAAAAATTATAGAAATGAAGACACACGAGCAGACCATTCACCTGATCGTAAAAGATCCCGTATTCCATAGACACATGCAACATTCGGATTATCACGAATGCGTTTAAAGCCAACGAACGCCGTTCGTAGAGGCTACATCCTGAGGATGCTCCATTGGGACTGCATTTGGGAAAGGAGTGGAAAAAGATAAAGAAGGACATGGCCATCCGGCGTCCCCAAAACTCATTTATACTTTATTTTATGCCGACTTTGTAAGGAGCGATGGTACTTCTCCGGACGAGCGCGACCGTTAAAGTGCAGCAAAAGCTGTGAAAAAATATTACGTATTTGAGATATTTGAGTCTATAACATGATTTAAGATGACAAAATGATCATGATATATAAAAAAAAATATATTAATAAGTCTAATATATATTGAAATTTTGGTAAGGAATAAGACATGTAGACAGGGTTGATGAAAATGGAAAAGGATCATACCTGATATATTTACTAATGCAAATTGCGTCGTGTAAATCTCAAGGCTTTTATATAAAAACAAAGAACTTTATGACGTATATGTAGAAGTTAGGATAATGAAAAACCACTGAGTTTCTTTTTTTAGTTTTTCTTAAAAAACGTAAATGAATAGCGAAGTTCAAATGTCACGATGCTCAGAAGACATGGGAAGGCTTGTGTCTTTATTTTTCATCGTATTTTTCGATACATTCGATTGTTATCGAGAAAATGTACTTTCCAATAAAATCGCAGAAGGATTTCTGTGAAAAAGTCAAACAAGATTTACATCTTGTTTACGCCATGTTTTCCACCACGCCAGTTTTTTTTGTATATTGATTTACGAAGTATCTATTCCTTTTGAACTGACTTCAAAAAAGGCAGACGTTCAAAATTTGTCGGAATAGTTTTATGTGTGCTCCTTCATTACTTGAAATTTCTGTAAAAATAATACTTGTTCCAGACCTTTTACGTGTCGAATTCCAATAGAAGGTATCGGCGGCTAACTCTTTAAAGACTTTATCATTCATTTCCGTTGAGTTAATCAATTTGGAAAGCGGTGCCTTTATTAAGTTGATAACTTATACAAAGCTTCCGAGAGTTGCTGTAGAACAGAATTGTGAAGATTTTATTTAAGTTTAGTTGCTCGAGTTAAAGATCGAGTCGTGATCCACACTGTCTTACATTAAAATATTTTTTTTTCTTTGTTTTACCTAGTTATATTTCAGAAAATATAACTAGGTGTTTGTTCAGAACAAAAAAGAGATTTTGAGTATTACGCATTGTGATGTCATAAATAATCCTGCTTTGAGTAAATCCTAAATCTGAACTTATACACTGTAGAAATGGAACAAAAAATAATATTGTAAATAAAGGCTGATTAACGTTTAACGTAACTTTTTTACGTTTGTGTATCAATGCAAAATAAATGTATGATTTGATTTTTTTATTAACAAAATTGGGTAAGCTGGCTGATCATTACATCGATGATAAAGGATGATGTTTCCCATAAAAAGTAGAGAAGGGGCGAAAAAAAATAAGCAAGTGGCGCAGTGATAAGCGATCACAGCCACTCGTGGACTCCCGTAGTACCAGAGGAATTTCAAGAGCGTTGTCGGCCCGTAGGCTTGTGTCCGGAATACGACTTAGGCACCCGTAAGGTGCCTAAGTCGTATTCCGGAAATACCGCTTTAGGGACAACAATTGATATCGTAGGGGCGTCGTAATTGAAAAACGAGAGGATCGGGAAAAGTTTAGTTTGAGCTGGCTTTATGCTCCAACCACTTTCCCCATCGAAAATAATGCACCGCTCAATAGACAAAACTCAGATTGACCACAATTAACACACCCTAATTTAATAATTAATAATATTTGTTTTAATTATACTTTTTGTTTATGTTATAAATTTTTACTTTTTTATTCCACGTGTTGCGTTTAACTTCTTTTGTTTCCAAGTGTTGTAAGAGCATGTCATATTTGTTCCATATAGATATCATATCCTAGTACATAAAGCGTTGTTTATCCAAAAAAAAAAACTAGTTTTACGACCTTCTTATTCGAGCCCGAACCCTGTCTCGCCTCTCCTTAGCCTAACCACTAAGCTACAACTTAACCAGTGAGATTTAAATTACCGCCCTCCCCCGGGATGATCGGTAGCTCGTTAACCCGGCAACATTATCGATTAAGATACAAGGGGATGTTATTAACGATGCTCCCCGGGGACATGTCTCGACATTATGTTAACATTCACTGGAGGCGTACGATATCAATTAGCCTTACGCCTTGCTATGATTATGTTCTCCGATTAGTTATACTTGCTATATGTTTCTTCCCTAATGTATAGTCGTAGGTGTTATGGAAATGTGTAATTGGGTTGGATTCGTCTTGGCCAATAATTTAGTATTTTATCAAACCTTACCTGAGGCTTTGCTAGCAAGAGTTTGAAGAACTTGAAAAGCTTGACGGTAGTTTTAAAATAATAAAATCACTACAATACCTAGGAATTGCACATGGACCATCTAGAAAGAATTAAATGGGTCAAACATGTATTACTGCGAACTTAAAGATTTCATGCTCGACCGAAGCTACATATATCTCTTGAATCATCTGGCTTTCACATACAGAAAAATAACCACTTCGAAATGTATTTTTGGAACCATTTCGAGGTGGATATTTTATACAATAACAGTATCGCGTAAGTATGCTAGAGTAGATCTGACTTTTTTTTAAATCCAAGTGTAATTAATATCAAAAAGTAATCGATAGTCATACAACTTCCTAGATTTATGGCGAATATTTGAAGCATCTAAGAAAATACAAGTAAGTTTTTCATGTAAACATCAAGTATTTGAATGACTACATAACTCGCAAGACGCTCCACATTGAACAAGTGCTATCTTCACGAACTAGTTGAGGTACGGAAATACACGCACACACATACATGTCTCTCGGCGGTCATCATTAACTCGAGTGCTTGCTCGGCATCGCTAGCGGCTAATTGCGTGTTTAAAATGGCCTACATGGCCGCTATAACAGAAAGATATATTCCGCTCCAGTAAAAGAAAGAAAGAACGAAAACAAACATAAATCATTTACAACAAAAACCCGCTATGAGCGTGTTGGGCACGCACATGAAAGGGTTCTGTACTGGCCATCCGATGGGCCGTTCGACCGCTTGACAAAATAAATATTTTTAGATAATTTTAAAAAACCAACTTCTAGATCTTCAATATATGAACATCTTTCCACCAATTTTCGTTGACAATCGGTGCAGAAACGGCGGAGTACCAGCCCGGACAGACATGATGAAACTATCAGTCTTTCTAGTGTCTACGGTACCTTAAAAAGAGACAATAAAATGAAATGATGTTTAATGTTACAAGATGTAGTAAGAATATGTCTCTTTTTTCTGATATTGTCGTACACTAACATTTGGTTTTTTTATGTTATGGTTGACAAACGAGCAAACGGTTCACCTGATGAAGTGAGCCTGTCCCCTATGGACACACACAACATCTAGAGGGTTGCGTGTGCATTGCCAGCCTAGGCATTAAGATAAAATAGGTTTAATGGATAAGATTGGTAAAAACATATCAAGGATTCGAAGGGAAAACAAGAGGGTAGGAGTGGCCATCCGGCAACGTCAAAAGCTATGCATACTTTATTTTATGGTAATTAGGCTTTATATATTATTTTTGGTAACAACTAATGAAATGATGATGATAAAATTTTTCGTACATGTTATCGGAGATATAGAATTGGCTACAAAATAGTTTGTTCACATACAGAAAAAAAAACTTTTTTCGAGGGATGAAAACTACTTATATGTTCTATTCTTCCGAAACAGCTGTAACGATTTTGAGGGGAATTAGTTTGGTAAATGGCTAATGATATTAGAAGTAACTTAAACTATTTCTATTAAGAAAAGATTAGGGTTTCGTAAAAAAAAAATATTAACTGAATCCATAACCATTGTCATGCAGGTAAAACGGCAGGCATCAGCTAGTAAATTCCATAAAAACGCTACTAACGTGATAAAAGCTTTAAATAAACACCCACCGGTCAACATTTAATATTCGCTTCAATGACCCGGGTCGAAAATATTTATCCGCAGGTGAAACGTTTTAATTTGCCACCGGACATTTAAACCCACGCGCCCTCCTCACGTTACGGGTTTGATCCTGCACATTGACATTATACGGTAAAGGGCAATCTGAATAATTTCACGGTTTTAATACTGTGATGATACAACTCTGTGGTCATACTATTGTTGTTACTCGCGTAGGTTCAAGAGCAAATCGATATATACAAAACATTTAAAGCCAACATCATTATTATCTTTTGCTGCACCTCTACCACCGATGTGCCACCGCCCTTTATAAAGTCGGCATGAAATAAAGTATGCATGACTTTTGAGGATGCCGGGTGGCCATGTCTATCCTTTTCTTATCCCACTTCTTTCCACTTCAAATCTTTAATCCCGATCCGTCCTATCCAATAAACCTATTCTATCCAATTTCTCAGGTTGACAATGTACTCACGAATGACTACAAGTTGCCGGGTTCGTTTACTATCAGGTGAATCATCTGCTCGTTTGTCTTCCTTTCCATAAAAAAATGTTTTAAAAAAAGAACTGCTGACTTTTTCACCAGCCTCTCAGTAGGATCTGCTCTTCGAGCTAGTGGTAGCTTATAATGAGCGAATCTTTATCTACACTTGACCTTTCAAAAAAGCGACGCAAATGTAAATAAACGTATTTTGAATTTGAATTTAACTCGCTAGCTTTTACTTGTGACGTCGTACGCGCTCAATGCGTATTTACGTAAGATAAGATAACATCTGCGTTTTCCTCCCCATAATATTGCTTTCGAGACTTGTTAACAATTTTAACGATTCCAATTTTAAATAAAACATTAACGTTTCATATATATATATATATATATATATATATAACAGCAGCCTAAGTTCCTCATGGTATCATACGCTTATTTGCCAGTCAAAGTCCAGCCGTTTTGTAGGTAAGCTGACCTTAACAGAAAGGCAAACGGACAGTGATACAGACAAAAATAAAAACAATGTTTTTTGTTTATCATTCTTCAGTTTTATTGCTATGTGTAAATTCTTCCTTTTTGTTTTTACAACGGTTTTGATACTTTAAAGGTCTATATATGTGTACATGTATATTACATCATACTTTAATTTCATTGATATCTTTTTATAACATACGCTTTATTGTATAACGAAGTCTATTAAATATTCATGGAAACAAATTTTCAATATCTTGAAAATATATTGCCTTAAAGATGTTCACTATTTAGATCACTTGACATTTTTAAGGGATCCATTTAAAATTTATTCTATTTATATTTCGATTTAATATTAATGAAATGCTCTTTGCTTCTAAATATAAGATTTGACGTCTCGTCTGCGTTAATATTAATTTCGTCACCTTCAAACTACCTGATGAATATTAAAATCTAAAAA
The DNA here is from genome assembly GCA_025505425.1 of Graphium colonna. Lineage (NCBI taxonomy): Eukaryota > Metazoa > Arthropoda > Insecta > Lepidoptera > Papilionidae > Graphium > Graphium colonna. The sequence goes on along the minus strand of JAOCPS010003460.1, from coordinate 138 downwards.
TAGATCAAAGCGGTTCGATGGAAATTTGTGGACACGATGAAAAAAGTCTCTTTGTAATGCTCAATTTAAGCAAAAATACAACATAGTTCTCCTGTTTTAAATTTAAGGTTTTAGGTTCTTTTAAGCAAAAATTAATAT
>JAOCPS010003353.1:0-18275 GCA_025505425.1 Graphium colonna | reverse complement strand
AAAAGTGAAGCAGAAAGAATTTTTTTCGTCTCTCTTACAGACTTGGTTCTAAAATCAAATATTTTAACAAGTTTGTTTTTTATTGTATTTTTATTCGTAAAATTTAATTGCAATCAGTATTACATTATGGCGAACCCTATATCTTGTATTGAAAGATACTAGGCTGAAGAAAACTTCTTCGAATCTGCTTGCAGAAGTGTTTGGAGTATAAAATCACCATTTTTATATCCTACAACGACATCTTGGCATAAATAAAGACAGTACAAGATGGGTCCCGAGGATGCTCATGCCACTTCAAAAACGCGAGCTCGTCGAGTGTTCACGCGATTTTTTGGAACGATGTGGAGAGAAGAGGGATGAAGTAGTGGCCCGAATTGTTACTGAAGATGAAACTTGGGTTCTGCTTGGATTGGATGCTGCTTTTGCGCGACAATAGGCGCGTGCACACGTGCCATGATGCAAGGCTGCCGTTCACCGATGCGGTTTTGAATTGCTACATCATACCTGAATCGCGGTAATTAATATTTTCTTACTTATTTTCTCAAAATGAAGCAAAACCTGCGTGGTAAAAATCTTAATGACGGTAAGAAAATCAGGTCAGCAATGTCGGAATATTTCAAAGGTATAAACAAGCTATATGAAAGACCTGGAATATGTGTTAAATGCAATAAAGGAATATATATTGAACGGAAAAAATAGTTTTAGCGACAACGTCCAATCGCCTTGAGTAATAACGGCGGCCTGTGGATATAATTTATATTGCTTCCTATAAATCTGGCTATAACGGTGGCCCATTTATTCTGAATGTTTTCTCTAAAAACCTACGAGGGCCTAATATGGCTCATCGTATTAGTGGCAAAAGAAATCTTCAGCTATTTTTGGGCGCCGAGAAACAGGCCGCTCCGTCCAATGTAAGTCGGTGTCGGTTTTGTTTTAGCACGATTTACTCTTTGTTGATCATTTACATTCACCATCGCTTTGCCATTCACCAAACTCTATTCGCACAATCTGTTCGCGTAGAATAACATTCTTTGATGGACCTTGATAGATATCTGGTCTATTTTCCTCATTCCATAGTTATATATAAATGTGTATAATATATAGGAATTCGGCTTATCATAAGCCTAAGTTTTGAGCTTAAGAAATTTGTTTCAACATGATATGTTATAACAGTAAATAAGCAGAAAAATGTTAGTAAATTCTTTGCAGGATTGCATAGTTATTGCTTTCTGGTGTTACTTTAAATGAACTTCAAAACTCTGACCTCTCAGAAAAAGATAAAGGAAGCGTTCAATTCGATAACACTTCATTGGTTTATTCATGTTCTCTTTGTTCTTTCAATTAACATTTCTATTAAAGTTTATTGTTATCATTAGTTTCGTAGTTCTTGATAGAAAATATACTCAAAATTTCATACCGATATTTATTGAAAATTATATATTATATACATAAAGTATTATAGGTCTCATATGATCTGTTAAAACAATGAAATCCAAATGTATCATGAACATATATATGTCAGTAAGAGAAATACTTATATACAATTTTATTTTCTATGTTAATATCAAAATCATGCTTATTGAACAGGCAAAGGGAGTTAATAGTCTGTAGAAAGAAATGATTGCCGCTCGGTGAAAGGTTGATATTTAAAAGGCTAATAACTAATTTTACAGCGAAGACATGGTTTTAAAGTAGGAAACGTCATGGTGAACGTTTATTTTGTATTTAAAGCGACATTATTATGCGATTGGTGCTGAAATATCGCAGAGCGATGTCGTAAATTTTGTTGCGGCATCATCCTAGATGGCGAGGCTGCGGTTTAAAACTTATTTTTTATTCGGCCCATGTTTAATGTGAAACATTGGTTCTTAATTCAACTCCTGCTACGGGCGTGATGGATCATTTTGAATTACCCTTACAATTATCATTAAAATAAAGTTTTATGGTTCTGGAACTAGACTTATATTTCATAGACTTTGGAAGTATCAAAGCACGCTGTTGTATTAGACTTATAAATATTTAAAAAAATCTAAAACAGTATTGACAAGTGCTGACGTTCTGATAGCATTTCGTTGAGAGTTGATAGGTAACTGATTGAGATTCGGCTCTAATTCGAGTAATTTTATAAAATACCTATCCAAGCTTATATTATACAGTGATCATATAATATGGTATTTTTCGCCGGATTCACAAGTGGATGAGAACTAGAGTTGTGTCCGATATATCAAAACGTAACTGACAACGGTTACAGGCACATATCGTTAGTTATCGATATGCAAATCTCTGATATCTGTTTTCACAAAAACTGTCGTAATGTAGCTAGTAACCAAACCTAATCGAAACGATGCCGGTACCGATATACCGTTATTGGCCACCTGTCCTTTTCTAACGCATGGTTGCTTATGTATGACAAAACGTAAGTGAAACGATATACTAAATATACTATTTGATATCAATATTTGGAAACGGTTATTGATATCGATATCAAAAGTACATATCCATTATGTTATTGATATTAAAAAAAACGATAACGCCTATTAAACTAACTAAATAAGGACTATTAAAAATTTTACATAATGCGATTAAAGTATATTAAAATAAAAATAATTTAAAACAATACAAACGACTCATATGAAATAATTGGAAGAGCCACACAACTTTTCCGTTCACCATTGGATTGAAATAAATATACTCCATTACTTTCTATAAAACATATTCAATTATTCAGCACTGAAAAAGTGGCATTTTAAATAATTCATCCTTACGCGTGGCCTCTGAGCGAGGACGCACTCCCTACACTCAAACTCTCAAATGAGATGAGGCTGTAACACAAATATAATCTCGCTCCTTGCAATCGAAATGAGCTAAACTTTTTACGAAGGACTTGTGCCCGTTGCTGACACCTTGTTGCATTAAACGCTAATTTTCGTCTTAATTGACAACTCAGCCAAGCAAGTTATTATTTTTGAATCTTTCTCTTGATCAATGGCTCCCAGGCACTGTTGTTCTTCTTTACGATATTCTTTATTCCTCTTGTATTTCATAGGTCTCAATTATTTTATCACTCTTAAAACATTGGTTGATTATAAATAGGAAATGTATGATTAAAGTACGTTGACTAACGGCGCGAGATCCCCACATGATGGTAACAAAGATAATAAAACTGCTAAAACAACTGATGGTATCTTGAGCGAAGAATTGTCAAAGATACTTAGCGTTTTGATTAGACGAGTGACCACTTGTTGTAATGGCTCCAGAGGGTTGCTTATTGTCTAAGGGGAAATAAAATTTTTGGGTTACACAGGACGATAAATCCATAAAAATTTTACTCGTTAATTGTTATTAAACACCACGTTTTACTTCAAGGTCTAAAATAAATTCCACAGCTAACCAAATAAAGCACTGATACTTCCGTTGACAAAACTAGTCGCAGAAGAATTTAATCAGCGCGCTATCTTAATAGATTAGTTAATATTTTATCGCACGTTGACATCGTTTTCGACAAAGTACAATTGTGGTGAATAATACAAATCGTTTACTTGGCATAGTCGACACAATGTGCCATTGCCACGACTTATTGCTTTCCGTGTTGCAAGTGAAAGACTTGCGTAGCATAGTATAAATACGTACACAAGTGATAACACTAAAATGAATTACAGAAAATAACTTTTGTGAAATAAAATATATTCGATAATTATCGCCTAAGAACTGCTTAAATTATACAATAATTAAATAAAGAACACAATTTTGTTTGCAGTTACAATATCAAGAAGTAATTTTATATTCAGTAAAAGATTAGACTTATTTTGTAATCATATAATATTCATTGATATTAACCAAATATCCTAAAAAAAATAAAACCTTTTCGAAATTGAATTAATTACAAGAGGGATAAGCTTTTACAACATGTATTATGATAAAATTATAAACAACTTTTGTACATAAAAAAAAATATTAACATGAGAGTTTTAAATTAAATGATAAAATTTAGTCAGTTTTTTACATTTACTTTGAAAACTCTGCAGTGTTCGTTAGAAGTTCTGTGGTTGAAGGCACAAAGTCAAATACCTCAGTCTATAGCTACACAAAGATCTTCGCAACTAGAGATGAAATAAGACGATCTCATTGCCAACAAACGTTTCACAACAAATTCCAACTGCGAGCGAGCTTTAAACTTGCCAACTATAAAACGGAGGCCAAAGTTCTTCTTCTGCTTACTATTCGGGATAAGTTATGGTGTGAACAACAGGAAAGCTTACTGGACTTAATTATGAATAGATTTCGCGTTAATTCAGATCTACCTTAGAAAGTTGATTAAGGTGAATATGAAAATAAATTTTAAGATCTGCATCAGATTTGTATTCTGGGTATTGCTTTATTTAGGTTTCGGGTACTACAGGTCCTCTTACCTATTGCAGAGGAGCACATGCAACCATCATGTTATGGTTTAATCATGTCAGTAGAGTAAACTGTCATGATAGAAGCCTGTCTAAAGTCTATTTTTCTTTCTTTTTTTTGTAGATGAAAGTATCAACTAATTGTGTCCGTGATCATGTGTATAAAAAATTTCATGGTACTCTTCGCACTTAGTAGTGCCTTGTTGTTATGATAGTGTCTTCTATGAACACACACCACAGACCAACAGATCCACGCCGTACCGATTATGTATGTGCTCGAATTACGAGGTTAAGGAGGGAGGTTTCTTTATTTCAACAACTCGTACGGTGCTTAAATAAAATAGTTGGCGATCCTCGCGTGATGAGGAGTTAATCAGATAGTTTGACATGGGAACAAAACCTTGGTATCGTTCAGATTCAATTGTCACTTGCAGTGAATTCACCAACTTCAAAATATGAAACGGAATGACTTAAAATAAGGTACCGATCGAATTGACATCGACCATAAAAGTGGCATTGAAGTCATAGAAAATATACTTCGCTTCAAATAAACAGCGCGTGTCTCGAATGTAACTCCTTGCATTTATTTACTACGAACTAATCGCTCTATTTTATTAATTGACACTGTAACAGTTCGATTTTCGGCATAAGACTGAATTAATGTTACCTGAAAAATAGTAAACATATACACGGTTTCATCATTTTACCTAAACGTTATTATAAGCCCCTGATCCCAAGGGCCTTATAATAACGTTAAATAGGTTTACATCCTTCTCATAAGTTAGTCAATCAAATTTAAATAATATTTTTTTAATTCAAGTAGTTTTTTCAGAGATTAGCGCCATTAAGCAAAACAAACAACATAATAAACGCCTTTTTAACTTTATTATTGTGATATGAATTTTCTGTTATATTATTTTTACATCCATACGTAAGTAAAAACATAGCTAGTTATATCTTGGGTGAGCGCACTTTATTGTACTTTCGCCCGCGCTCTTCCTCGACCTCCGAAAAAAGTTGACCCAATTCGCTGAGACTGTTGAATACAACTTTTATTTGAACCTTCTATTCTAAAATACTGACAGGAAGAAAATAAGATTTTTTATTCTTTTAGTATTCTTCTTCGGTATTTATTTTGTATCAACCTATTTCTATGACTATATTAAAACATTATACGTCTTAATATCATAAAGAACAACACTTACTCTCTAAAATACGTCATAATTTATGTAATTTACTTATACTATCCGACCTGGCACACATTCTCCTATTCGAACTTTAAAATCAACCTTAAAACCAACATTAAAATAATCTCGTCGCGCACCCGAACACATGCATAATTTCCCTAAAATCGGAATAAATCATTAACAAGGAATGCAGTATTATACCCCAATCTAGAAGTATGGTGAAAGCATAGAAAAAAATGTATATGAAGATTTCATTGTTTGTAGTTTGTAGTATGGACACCTAGTCCATACTACAAACTGAATATTCCTGCGCTTTGTAAATACGATTACGCTGCTAGAAGTTAATTATAAATTATATGAAAGTAAACCTATCAATTGCACACATAACTCGCAGATAATGTATTGAATATAACACTCTTTATTTACAACAAATCAATAGAACTAGCCTAACTACAAACTAACGGCTCTTTTGCCATCATCGCGAAATATTCCAGAACTTATTCTATCCAATATCCCAGGTTGACAACGCACTCGCAACTCTCCGGATGTGGCGTTTGTCAATGGGCGACGGGATCACTTACCATCAGATAAACCATCTGCTCGTTTGTCTTCCTTTCCATAAAAAAAGTAATCTCGGTGGATTTGCTAGCGATTTGTCCCACCATCATGAAAGTTTTAGGTTTTATAAAGATTTTTGTCCCTGGGTTAATCTCGCAATGTGCGATCGCTCGTAACCCTTTTGACTAAAAGTATAGATTATTGGATGTTGTTCAGCTATCACATTTACAATGTACAGATTTTATCAAACGTACTTATTAGAATATTTTTATTTGTACGAAATTTAAAAAATCGATAAACACTATTCCCAAATAGATCATCATATTTTAATTATTTTGCATCTATTTTTACTTAAGGTTCAGAAATGGCAAGAAGCACCTAATATAAAAAAAGGAAACATGTTTGATCCTTCGGCTAACATTAAAATTTAGTGTATGGGTTTAAATAAATAACAATGTAACGACTGGAAAAGAAAACAAAAAATGCCCGGGAACATCGAGCTCAGTAGAAACATCCAATAAAAAAATTAACCAAATCTAAATTAACATAAGGATAGAAATGATCAAAAGCTAATAATTTCATATGTGATGATAAGTTCCAAGACAATTATGTGATAGTTTTATATTACATTTGCGCAATTTAATTAGTAATTTATTAAAAATAGCATTTTCATAGTCACAGAGAAAACAAACGGCCCGTAACTTCAACAACAACTTATCTGCCATTACTAGGATTGATTCAGAGCGGAGGCCGCGTTGAAAATATTAAAATGAGGAGTAGTACTATTGTCTGGTCGCTGCACAGTTTTATACATTTTTTCAATTCTCATAGAATGGGAAGTAAATTTTAACTTAAACTTATTTGAAAATACATATAATTTGAACTATATATTAGCATATGCACGTTTTGGTAAACAAATGGCATATACTTTTTGTTTTAATTTCGGATTTGCAGCCTAGAGTATTATTTTATTTTATATATTTGGTCCTATTGATTAATTATTCATAATTGATGAATTCTGCCTTTACTTTACCAAAGTTTTTTGTGTTTCTGTGAAGAAATTACACTTCCTGCATACCTTTAAATTCTCCTTTTGAATAATTTACGGGTACATTTTGTATTAAAGAATCATAATGAAATGGCAAAGGAGCTCCCTAAATATTCGCCAAATAAACTTCCAGTTATATAAGGAACCCTTGATAATTTACGCTCTCATCGGTTGGTAGTCTTATACAGGAATAAATTTTAATAATGAAGTGGATGCTTATCGTTGTAGGTACATCCCATTTTTATTTCTGGGTCAAATTTATAAATGCGTTTGCATCTTTAACGGCATTTTACATTTGTGTAAAAGTCTATGTGTATTGTACTCACTGCCACACTGAAAGCTTTACGAGGCCGATGTAGCGGTTGAACGACGAACAATAGCTTTACATACTGTAATCTATAAAGTAAACCGCCTCCATAGCCTAGTGGTGTAGGCGCTTGCTTTTCAAACCGGAGGTCGTGGGTTTGAATCCCGCGGGAAACAACACCTTTGTGTTGCTGTTTCTTGGTTGGTTTCGGACAATGCGGGCTGATCACCTGATTGCACGAAAAGAAAGATGATCCATGCGTCGGATGGGCATATAAAAAGTCGGTCCCGGTTCACCTCAAGAACACCTTTGACAGTCATTAAAGGATGTCAGTGCCTTCAAATAACCTGTCAACTAATCCATCCATGGAATACAGTTTATACCCTTGGGTTGCGGAGGTCAAATGCCAGTCACTCTGTGTAAAAACTGATATTTAGGTAATATTTGGTTGAATTAGAAGCCGACCACAAATAATTTGGTAATAAAGCTAGGAGGAAGAAGAGATTCTATAAAGTAAACCTTGAATTTACATTTTCAAGCAATAAAGATATTTTAATTACATTAAAATCTCTACATTATAAAAGAACTATCGAATTATGGGGGATCTCTATGAGGGTGTTGAGTTGTATTATTGATATATCAACTTACCTTGCATTTATATTTAACTGAAACACTTTTAACTTATAAAACACAGTGAAATAATTAAGATATTTAAGTTTCGCACTAATTCTAACCCCAATAATTTTAGACCTTTTTCAATACTTATGATTAAATCAGCTTTTGTGACATTAAAATGCGCAATTTTGTTTCGGTCGGTCCTGATTGTTTAAAATATTTTTGAAGGCTGGTAAAAGTCTTAAGATACCCTAGGTGTATTCTATGATTTGACCGAGGTTTTTTTTAAGTATGAGACTTTGATCTGGAAATTACACCCCTACGATATAAAATATTCCGCACTCAATGTTTTGATTTTTTATCTGAGCCATAGAATTCAGAGAGTTGAAGATAATGGCATGAGATTACCTGCGGCCTTGATAAGCATAGGGGTTTATTCTTATATTCTCTTCCTTCTCTGAGTAAATGATCTACTGTATTTAGTCAGTATAGATACGAGATAATGTTGATTGTTGATGATTGTAGTCCAGTTGTAAAGTTAGATATCAATTATCACGACGTAAACAATACTTTCCTCATCGCAGCACGATAGTTCAGTGCTAACAATCTTATCTTAATGTATCAAATATAGCACTTTAAATGTAAAACTATAGAAAGCTGATGTATTTCTAGATATGGAAGTTAGATTAAATTGACTTGACAATATTTTAGGCATTACTATTGTTGCCAAACTGCAATGGACTTCTTAATTAATAAGCTGGCCAATAGAAGATATAGCTTGACAGTATATGCAGAAATATTTCGCGGAATAAACTGGGAGAAATATGGAATACTTATAAACGGTGAATATTTGTCTAACTTAGGATTTGCAGATGATGTAATACTTTTCTCGGATTCAAAAGAAGAACTTCAGACAATGTTAAATAATCTCGAAAAAGGATGACGAGAGGTGGGGCTAGAACATGGAAAAAATCAAAGTTATGACAGACGGGATGAAAAAACATATCCAAATCAATAACAACACAATTGATTACAATAATGAGTATATATACCTTGGTCAAGTTATATCATCATTGGAGACAACTTCGAAAGAAATCGATAGACGTGTAGAAAACGCTTAGACACAGTACTGGAGTATGAAAGAAATATTCAGTAATAGAGAAATTAACATGACAATAAAGCGTAAGCTATTTAATACTTGTATACTACCTGTGCCAACGAACGGGTGCCAAACATGGTCAAACAATAAAGAACACAACAGGAAACTTTGAGTTTCACAAAAATTCCATGGAAAGGAATGTGATAGGAAAAAAGTTTTCTGACAGAATAAGTAACACGTTTTAAAAATGAACTGTAATTACGCTATCTGAAATAAAGGCTTTTATTATTATTATATGCAGTTAAAGATATCAGACAATTAAGGGATCTAGAAACGCCAAGTCTAGTATATTTTAACTATTTTCATAGTTTAATGTCTTCAAGCATTCTTCCCTGGGGAAATGCAACTGATATAAAAAATATCCTTGTGCTTCAAAAAGAGCTATCTGCGTGGATTATATCCTTGAGCCTAAAGCATCACCGCAAGGATTGTTTAAAGATATAAAAGTTTTGAATGTCACTTCTCAATATGCACTCGATACTGTTATGTATACGATATGACTGAGAAGAATAACTTTATCTTTAATGGGATAGTGTATATGCTTTGACAACAAAATCCCAGAAAACAAACAAAAATTTATCGGCTAATGAATTTTAATAGAATTGTCAAAGAATATGTGTGCGCTAAAATATAGTATAATATTAACGATTACTTAAATGCGCTAGTAATGAAATGTTCACTCTAGACTTTTTCAGGTAAAATTTATTGTTTTTATATTACATGCTTTTTGAAAAAAAAAATATTAGTCCCGCTGAGATTCTTATACCAGCTCTTTTAAGGTTTCTTTCCGAACCGGTGATAGTATTCTTGACTTCTAATAAGCACGTGTTATACTTCAGTGTTGCATAAAGACATTTTATTTCGATTTCTTTTTGTATTGTAGTTAATTTTTACTGCGTATTTTTAAATTCGTAATACGCAGCAATTAACAAAGATAATATTCCAAAATATAATCGTTATATAAAACGGCAAAGCGAGTTTGATTTTTATAACGCTTTCATGACAAACATGTTATGTTAAAATTTTAGAAACACGTAATCCGTTCACAAGGGATATCTTTTGAACACAGGAACTTGATCTATCAACATGAATATCTTATAACTTAATATGCGATGCAAGCACAAAACAAAAAAAAACTAAAAGGACCTGGGGTTTGATTTTCGAATCGATTTGAACCTGAAGTGATTCATATGATTCAGTTTTTGTTCAAGTTTATTTTCGATGAGTGAATTCATCGTCAAAATTTCTACATTAGTTTTATCGAGGTTAATTTTCAAAAATCTTTTGTTTTCTTCTTGGGTGTCCATTTTCAAAGACTCTTTTGGCCCTTAAGATGTCACGGGATAATATCTTGATGGGATACTTGCGTCGCCGACACGGGCATGACATGCTTCGAAGACAATTTTTGATTAATCAAAGGCACCAATGTAGCACAAGTTGTTTCAGATGTTCCTGGCTTCTTTTATTGTGAGACGTACTAATTTTATATCAATGAATGCGTTTGTTAATAATTCGATATACAAATGTATGTATATATATATATATATATATTATTAGCTAAAAGTGATATATTGATAAATACGATCCATTTTTTGCGCTACAGACACAAATAAAGATAAAAATAGTAATGCAAACTAATAAAACAACTAACCAGTATTTCTGAATGTGTAAAACGATAAAACTAGGACAAAAGAACTATAACTAATATTAAGACTAGAATTAGAGCATTTTATACAGATATGAAAAATATTATCCACAAAATATTTTTGACACTAAGTTTATATTATCACAGTAAAAGGGAATGCTTAGTGATATCCATCAATACATAAGAACAAGCTACTTAATCGTTTAGACATGAACTTAACGTTGCATAACGGAGGGTTACGAAGACCTTCGTAACTGGTGACATCTGTGCGATGAATGGGCTCTCCCCAACCCCAAGAAGGCCGCAGTTGAGATTCATTTGGCATACCAGCGTCGGTATTGAGCGTCGGCGCTATGGAGCTCCGGAGGGGCTTAAAATTTACGCGAATCACTTCATTCAGTTTCTAAATGGGATGTGATGTAATCCGCCATTCGGCATTTATTTGGCTGCAGTTAATAATGAAAGGCCGTGGAATTACGAGGTCCATTGCTAGATCCAACCCTCCCTCTGAATGGTACACAAATAATGGTGCCGCATTTATCTTCCCGAAAGGCACGCGCTTGTCAAACTGTGTAGAGTTGTTAAATCCGAATTAAACTAATTGACTTTATTTTATTACATTTTATTCTCCTACTCGCTGTAGAATGTGACTTTGAAATGTTTGACCGCAATCATCTAGAATTAAATTTCTAAAAAGTATTGTTTGCAATCAATCTTGAAAAATACGAATGTTATAATATAAATAATAAACTGTATTTGGTCAGTATTTAACCTTTCGATATATTGAAATAAGAAGAAACAAGACAATCAAAACCTTTTTCAACATTGTGATTACCGACCCTTAGGAAAAATCTCTCGAAAGTATTAAAATCTTTAAATTGACATAGAGAGTGAAACTTCCTTATTCTTTTAATTATTATGTACGAGGCGGAATAAGAATTGTTTAATTGTTTAATTGGATCGGACAATGATATTGTTGATAAATAATAGAAAGACAGTTTAAATGTGGCTCAATCGTATATCTCTCCGGTGAGCAATGTGCACGCACTGTGTTAGGCCATTTCTCAAGCAATATTCGAGCGTCCACTACGTGCGTTATGTTTGGAAAGGCTTTATGGGCGACATACCGGTGGAAGTAACTCTATATCTACAACATACTATTAAACTAGTATTCTTAACTCCTATGAAGCGTAGAGATATTAATTATGATTAAGTATATGTCTATTTACACTTAACAGTAATATTTAAAAAAAAACAATACATTTATAGTTATGGAATAATCACCAACTCTATTTTTTTCATATTTAGAATAATTCATCGTAATGGAGATCGGCCCAATTGAAACCAGAGACCTAAATCAATTCTGAATGTAAAAAGAAGCAAAAAGAACGGGCTTTTACCTCTTTAAATGCAATTCTTTTCTTTTACGAGAACGAATGCTATAAGACAATGTTGCACTATACATCTACATTGTTTTTTAAAAATACTTTTAAAAGGCGAGGGACTGTTTTACTGCTGGCAATGACTCGATGATGAGGAAGGGGCCATTGTGCGGGCTCTATTTGTGCCATAAGGACACGGTGGCTACAGGTCGTGTGTATCCGTTAGAGAGCGCTACGTCTCGCTGCAACGATTTTGAGTAAAAGAGGTAAACATAGTTCGTTTATTTCTTTGCTCAATCGTTGCACCCTTTTGTCTTTTTTTACTTTATTTATTTAAAAAAGCGCTTTTAACAATTTGCGAGTTGATTAAAATACAGTTGCCTTAATGTCCTTTTAATATATGTGCGATAAAAAATAAAGCTAATTTGTTAATTAATAGCAAATAAAGTACTGTAAAAGATAAAAATTACTATTATACAGTTAGCAACATATTGATATTATGAACGTATTAACTTCTGATATATGTAATTTTCGAACGCATTGAACGAAAGATTTAGGAGATCTAAGTCAACGAATCCTTTATTATACCATAAATATTGAGAGAACGCGCGTTGAAACAGCTATTAATATATATGTATTTGTTATGGAAGGAGCGGGGAACAAAAATATTTATAGGGAGCGTAGGGGTAACCGCGATCACGTTAGAAAATTTCCATTAGAGTAACAGCTGCTCGTCTTAGCAAATACTATAATCAACGTAATAAAAAATATCATACCGTAGTATTGTAAAATCAAGCAACCGTCTTTTACTTGCTTGTTCAAATGCCGTAATATCCATGATCATAGCCCTTGTTTCTTAGATGAATTAACTATCAATTATAACCGGTGAGTTCATAATCGCTGACTCATCGTCCGAATAGCCACCAGGCAGTTGCATCTAATTCTATTGATTTTAGATAAGCTCGCTTTGCTCAATGCGTATGTTAATTGAACTGTTGCTGACTTCGCCTGTCATAATATAAAACGGATATCAAACTTAGCTTAAAAGTCTTTACGTTTTGATTCTAATGTTATTAATATTATTAGTATTTGCCCATACTTAATACCTTCTTATTTATTTATTTCTGCAATTTTTATCGCGTATACCTGAAAAAAAAAAGAAATAAATAATTAGTACCGGAAGTTCAGTAAAAAAATATTACATGAGTCGTTAGGAACTTTAACGAAGATTTAACGAAGTTAGTTGCTTGTAGGTAACAAGTATTATTTTAGTTTTATGGGGTGCAGAATAGGTTATAGGGTACATTTTACACACAAAAATATTTATATCTAGATAACAAAAGAATTAGAAATAATAAAATATTATTTTCTGGGAAGAAAATTTCTGGTATTTTTCTATTTAAATAAATGTATTAATTTAACTATGTTCAACCCCTTCGGTAACTTTGGTCTCATTCAATTAAGCGGAGTCACTCGTATCTATCTAATTTTGCGGTGTAGACGTTTTATTTGTGGACATGGCAGTCGTTAGACCTAAGACTTAAAACGTGATGTTTCACGTTACGTAATGCCGATTCTCCTTTTGGCCAATTCATAACAATAAAAGCTATCAACACGACTTTCATTACGACCTTCTTTCTACTGTTTTTCGTACAGATGTTTGATTGCTAAACACGGCAAAAACATAAAACTGTCTCATATATTTCTCCGTAGTACAGACTTACTTACCCTATGATATTTCAAGAAAGTGGACGAAACGAAGCGTGCTGATTTTTTTTCTTCTATATAAACATTACATAATAATATTTTAAACCAATTTTGGTTTCGTTTTCAAATTCCAAATCAAAACTACCTGGACTAGCCCAAAGACGTACGTATTATCTTCATTCTTTTGTACCATTTTTAAATTACTTTCGCACAAGCATACAATTCATAACCACTTGCAAATGCAGAGCAAGGGCCATTTTTTCCATGTGATCCATCGCAGTAGTCATTTCAATGACATGACGTAAATAGGAATTGTTTAATTCTCTACTTCTGGAATATGTTTAGCTTGGTCCCGAGCGGTATTATGGCAGAGGCGTTGAACTGCGGCATTAAATCAGTCGCCATGTAAACAGAGACTGACTGCACCGCGCATGTGATGCATATCAAATTAACGTACGTACAGTTAGACATCGCCATCGTCGTTTATTATTAGAGCTAGAAAGAGAAAGGGGAGGAGGATCCCTCCCGAGTGTTTATACTTTATTACAACTTTTGCATCTAAAGCATCACATATCTCAGCAACCATGATCTGATAAATAGCTTTGTGTCATAATAAATGTTAACATTTCTTTAATTAATTAATCATAAAACTCGTGTACCATAGACAATCACTTTATTTATCCCTACCCAGCTTATATTTTATTAGTGTAAAAGTTCTTTACTTGTGAATGGGAAACAAGGTTTCTATTGTACTCTAGTCGCTTTAAACCAAAATGATCTTGTATTCCTGTGCATTTTATTTTAATTTAAACTATTTTTAATAAAAAAGCCTTTTTAATGCTCATCGTTTTTCTTTGGGTCAGTTGTTACGCATGCGCCCTGTCACCGCGAAGGCCAATTAAAACTTATTCATAAAATTTTAATTGAATATGTGACTTCGAATAAAAAGGGTTACGAGGACAAATGGCAATGTGTATGGTTTATGCAGGCATCGTGAAGAGCAGAGAAACATATGTAGTGCATTACGCGAGTGAGTGAACCTTAGAGCACAGATAAACTTAGAGTTCTAACATCGCTTGTCGCCCGTTATACGAAGCGTAAGCAATGTTCTCTACACATATGTATGTACGAGATGCAGGGCATTTGCTTTATGCGGTGATATGAACAGTGCTCTAAAATTTTGCTACTTTTGTGTGATGTAATTTTTTGGAGTATTAATTAGAACGTAATTTATTTAATATTTATTTATTGCATATAAATTATCAAAGCACTAATTGTAAAATTGCACGCTTTTTGGAGACCTAAGAGAACGCTTATTAACGTCGGTAAGTAGGTACTCATTTTTCAATCAATTATAGATTTTTTTATGGAAAAGAAGACAAACGATCAGGCGGTTCACCTAATGGTAAATGATCCCGTCGCCCATGGACACACGCAATATCCGTAGAGTTGTGAGTGCGTTGTCAACCTGAGAAATTGGATACCATAGGTTTATTGGATAGGATGAGGTTAAGATTAGGGATTTGGAGGGGAAAGGAGTGGGAAAAGAAAAGGGTAGACATGGCCATCTGGCATCTCCAAAAGTCATACATACTTTATTGTATGCCCACTTTATAAAGGGCGGTGGTACTTCCCCAGACGAGCGTGACCGTAAAAGTGCAGCAAAAGCTGTGAAAGGATGTTATGTTCTAACACCTATCAAAATATTTATTTAACAGGGATACACTCGATATCCTAGGTACTTTTTAACTTAGGTGTTGGTGCACACATTTCACCTTTTTGCGTACGGCAATTACTTGCTGAGCTGCGCTTTATAGACTCTAAGAAACGTCTATCCCAAGTTAATACGTTGGTTGTATAGAATCTATACGATAGATCATAGTGTTTTTGTTTGCGATTAACGAAATTGATTGTCAATTTCGTTAATCGCACACACAGACGCTGCGTAGCGACTGCACGCGGCTATTTACAATTAGCTATCGCGATGTTGATTGGATGTGTATATTTTGTAAAGACGTCTGTATTTTTTATATTTATGCCATCCACGTTATGACTAAAGTTTGATTTTAATTATTACAGAAAAGTACTACGGATTGGACTCGATAAAAAATGATTCATTTTAAAAATGTTTCGTTCAAAGGTACCTTTTGTTAAAAAGTATGTAAGTCACTGTAAGGAAATGTCTTGTTTAAGACTAATTATATGTATTTCAAGTTTTGTCTATTCGAACAAACTGAGACATGAGAAAAAACAGACAACAAAACGCAGCTGTCCCTGCCCTCCCTTTGGTTTTTGTTTCGAAAACAAAATACTTGCAATGTCCCTTTCAGATCCGAAAACTATTATTACTTTTTGGTGCCACATAATCCCATCAACCGCTCATCTGCATGGAAGTAAAACACACCAGTAAACAACTAACGTTTACGAGATTCATGAAATATCAGATAATATGTCGGTGCGTCGAGACAACAATTCGCTGTCATTTTTCACCATACTAAGGAGACATATCGCCGCTTCCCCATCTGTCACATGCGCTTAGCTTAGCTATTTGTTATCCACCCAGTAATGCAATTTGTAACAGACTCCTAATATATTCTCTCTCATAGATTCAGCCGTCAAAACTGCTACATTAAAAAAATCTCTTAGTTTTTAATTAATAGTTACTTCCTCTGATCTTTTTACACAGAGAAATTCATTTTGTAAAAATTTATGGTTGGCCCATTATAATTTACTGAGTAAATTGGCCAACCATAAATTTTTAGTATAGCCTGGCTTGTGGGAGCTATGTAGTCTGAGTGATTGCTTAGATTTACACAATTCTCGCCTCTTATGGATCGCCAGTGGACCTTTTTTAAATTTTCGCGGCACGGCGAGATGAAAGGTGATTTAATGGTAGCTGTAAAACCGCTTTTGTCTCGCCGTCTTGCTAAATTTGATAGTAATTCCTCGGAGGTCTATAAAGTGTTTATTTATAGAGGCAACGATGTTCAGAGATGTACTCAATTATAAGTTTATTCTTTGTATTATTATATATAAGCATATATTTAGTATTCGCATAAATCGGATAAATAGTTCCTATGATATCCACGTCATACTGTTTCCACGATAACTATTTGAGATTAAGCATCCTGCTCTGAACATAGAAGAAAAATTTGGTCGTACCTATAATACAGACTTAGAGTAATATTTATCATATGTGACTTATGTCGATATTGTAACGTGTTTTTTTCCTTGATAGTTTGTGTATGTGGTGTCTAATGTAAATAATGCAGGTGAACACACAAACAGATTATACCACGAACCTTGTATATATTAATGTTTTTAATTTGTAGTATTAGTGGCTACTGGAAACATTGAAGGAAGGGTGGGTATGGCCTGAAGGATCGTTAAACCCCAACAGCTGAATCATTTGTCTGTTATAAAAGGGCTCGTTGGCATTTCAAACGAGCACGTGAAACGTGACGCGACGTGACTTTATGACTGCTCAAGCATGTCACATCACTGTTTTAATAACGTTACCTTTTTCAAAACGTTTGTTTCTTTTAATAACTTTAGTAACGCAATGAAACGCCAGTCTTTTCAATACCTATGACTTTCTATAGTTAGTCCCGTACAGAGTTGAATCGTTGTAATAACATTTATTACTCCTAAATTGCAAATGTTAAAAATGTGGTGAATGCTTTTCTTTATCCACACAAGGTTCAATTGTGAACTAAAAAAAATATAGAGTTGTTGAGTTATAAAAACTCCAAAACTTGTAACTCTGACACATATTTATTATTCCCTGATCACTGGTTAATATTTAATGTTGTCGATAGCGACAGGAAGGAAGCACATCTTGAAACGTTTCCCACTCCCATATCCTCCAAATCCTGAATCCCGACCCCATTCTATCCAATAAACCAATAGGTTTATTGGATAGAATGGGGTCGGGATTCAAGGTATCAGTGGGAAGATTTGGCAGCACAGCGGCCAGAGTGGCGAGAGACTGTAAATAGGCGAGTCCGCGAATTTGAGAATAAGCGTAAAGCCGACCTTGATGCAAAATGCGATGACCTTAAAACCCATCCTCCCAACTCCATCAATATAATTACCACAACGGCGTCCTCACGTGCACTTATTGTGCGCGAGAATTCGTTGCGAAAATCGGCTATATTAGCCATCTCCGGGCGAATGGGCGCCGAACCAACTAAGATTCACGATGAGCAGTGAAGTCGTGGGGGGGGGGGCGACGCACGGCCCCAACACCACCACCAAAATGGAAAGAAAA
>JAOCPS010003243.1:0-18277 GCA_025505425.1 Graphium colonna | reverse complement strand
GATTTGGAGAGGATAGGAGTGGGAAAAGAAAAGGGGTAGACATGGCCATCCGGCATCCCCAAAAGTCATGCATACTTCATTTTATGCCGACTTTATAAAGAGCAGTGGTACAGTAACCGACACCTGTGTACAGGGTGATTGATTAGTCACCTACGATGTTAAAAGAGAGCACTTGGTAATCGATTGTCATCAAATTTGTATAATAATAAATTGAGGGCATAATTCTAGTATAAATTTTCCAATATATGGATGAAGTGTGCCGGCTGCGATCAGCTGGTACGCGCGAGGCCGTCGAACCTCACTCTGGCCATACCGTGACAAACACAGATGAGCATGAATTACGTAATTATTTCTTTAAATCTAGATTTACCCAGTGGTAAACCAATATTTATTTTTAATATTGTTATTCTACATAAT
Organism: Graphium colonna; assembly: GCA_025505425.1. Lineage (NCBI taxonomy): Eukaryota > Metazoa > Arthropoda > Insecta > Lepidoptera > Papilionidae > Graphium > Graphium colonna. The sequence goes on along the minus strand of JAOCPS010003243.1, from coordinate 17,860 downwards.
GATCCTTACATACGTCTTAAAGTATTGAAAGTGAAAAACCAATCACTCTGTATATATTGTGTATGTACGTACATAGACACACATGCATGCTGGCATTTTTGACGTGAATAAAACCATTAAACAGCGACACTGTTACCGTTACCGTGACCGACACCGCATTTACATATACTGGCTCAGTTTACACGAGAGTTTTATGATAATTAATAAAAAAAACACTTAATTTAATATTTCCTGCGCCATAAAATATTTCGTAAGGATTCCAAAAATACACCTTTTCATTATATAAAAAAATGTTTTTTTTTATGGTTTGTAAGAAAGCAAAGCCTCCGCCTCCCGAGCCTATTTGATATGGGCCCTAAATGTACAAACTAGAGGTCGTGGGTTCGGATCCCGTGGGGGAACATTAACTATGTGTTACTATTTCTTGGCTTGGTTAGGACAATGGGGGCTGATCACCCGATTGCATTAAAAGAAAGATGATCCATGCGTCGGATGGGCATGTAAAAAGTCGGTCCAGCGCCTGATTTCTATCCGGTGTTGTTAAATGTCCGTCCTCTCCGATGCACAGTTTGACGTACGTAAGCGGACATAATGCTGAATAGCATTTTTTTTCTGTCAACCTTAGGGTGGTACTGAGATGCTGTTGTAGGTGCACATAATAATGAAAAAGAGATATGAAATTAAGATTAAAAACTAAGTAGACTCTACAAAACTATACTATACACAAATATACACTATACAATACATATATATGATACATATATAATATCCTTAATAAAATATATTATAATATATAACATAATTAATTGCACAATACTCATTGCTATAGTGTTATAAAATAGCATAAAGAATGTAAATCTATAATGGCTTGTACATTGCGTAAGGGAAATATTAATATTATGTTGATTTCATAAGCTGTATATTTTGTTTGAATAATAAAATAAATAAATAATAAACCAATACAATAATGTAATATGTAACGGTATCAGATATCTTATTTTGATATCTCGCTTTTTCATGGAGGATGCAATCAAGCAAACGGCTCATCAGATGACCTCAACACTAGAGGAGCTACAAGCGTTGCCGATCTTTAAGATAACAGTATGCTCTTATTTCTGGGTCATAATTCGTATCGGTCCGAAAAGAGCGCTGGCGACAATTCATTCAAGTATGTAGGAATAGTTTAAGATCAATTTTCTCTTGGGAATAGTGTTTATCTACATCTGTCGTGCTCTGCTCCTATTGGTCATAGGGTGATGTTATATAGCCTAAAGGCTTCCTCGATAAATGGGCTATTCAACACTGAAAGAATTTGGCAATTCGCACCAGTAGTTCTTGAGGTTAGCGCGATAATTCAAACAAACCTCTTCAGCTACATAATATAGTATAGATTTTGGGAAATAAAATCGTTGATATATTATGACGTTAACTCTACGGCATCTTCTGATGAAATGCCGCTATTGTGGAAAATCGGCATTTTTATGAATTTTTAGTAAATGCCTCATTTGTAAATTGCGCAATATATTTACGAATAAATTGCTTGACATATTGGATGTATAAGTCATATCAATATGATGTGTAAAAACAGCATGATATTGTGTAACGACCTTTTTTTATAAATTTAAAGTATTTATAATGCATCCTATATAATATATTATATAGCTTTTTTTCTTATACAGAGTGATTGGTGAGTCACCTATGATGTTAAAGGAGAGCACTCGGTATTCAATTATCATCATGTTTATGTAATAAAATTAAAGGCATATTTTTAGCCAAATATTCCCAATATATGAATGAAGTGTGGCGGCTGTGATCAGCTGGTATGCGCGAGTCGACTCCCCCTTCGCTTTAAGTCTGACTTGACGGACGACCATGAATTACGTTATTATTTTTTAACTTCAGATTATGTTTACTCAGTGGTAAATCAATATTTATTTTTAATAATATTTTTATTCATCATAATGATCCCCACATATAATGTCTTAAATTATTAATAGTGACTCACCCTGTATAAAATTGAACTTTGCCAAATTTTATACTCCTCCATAAGTTCACTTTTCGTAAAATGACTGACAGTTTTTTAAATTGTAACTATTTCTGTAAATTTAGGCAAATAAAAAAAAATTTAGCCATCTTTATAACAGCAATAAAGCCAAAATGATCTATTTTAAATTACAACGAGGCAGAAAATATTTGCCTCACAAATTTATAGTGATGTAGGATAAATACAGACACATGCTCAAACAGATACACACTTACACTTACAAATACACTTAACACATTTAAATTTTGTACCTACATTAAGCTTTCGATCTGTTTTACTTGTTTTCTTATTATTTATTAATTATTTTATAATAATGGGTATGAGCCTGGTTTTCTACAACACACATAATCCTAGTGTGGGAAGTAGAGACCTATGTTTGTAACACATGTACTAATGAATAAAGAATATAATAATTTTTGTGTATTGTGATATTTGTGAGACTGAATGCGGTTTTCACAGTTGTATTCATGCAGGTTTGACTTAAAATCTGGTATATGTTTACGCCGCTAATAAGCATTGTAGTATCTAGGGTTATTTTACAGGGTGGGCACTAGACCATCCTGGGTTGGGCATCAGACCATCCTGGGGTGGGTACTAGATCATCCTGGGGTGAGCATTAGACCATCCTAGGATGGACACTAGACCATCCTGAGATGAGCATTCGACCATTGTGGGGTGAGCATAAGACCATCCTGGGATGAGCATTCCACCCTCTTTTTCTATATGCCCATGCTTAGAAGTCGACAATATTAAACTGGTATTTAAGTCTAAGTATCATATGAAAATTTTGTCATTTAAAAAATATTAAAAATGTTTGTAAATCTGCAAACAACAAATACCAGAAGTATTATAGTAAAGCTGAAAAGTGTTTCGATCGCTTGTTTTAAGGCTGTAATGTATAAAAATAATTAGCCAGAATAAAAAAAATATATAAGAAACTGATTATTAACAAATAGTGTCTAATCTCCCTTTGACCCTAAGGAACTGAGCAGATATTGATGAGGTGAAAACCACTGGAATTTTCTATTAAATATTATACATAATATTTATTAAATATATAATAATTTTCTAGGAAAATTATTACTCATTATTACAAAAAACAATTAATTCTAGTGCATGCCTTTAAACTAGCAACCAAGGACTATTAATCACAAGTTCGGTTAATTATCCACTGCGGTACATTGCTTTAACCAACCATGATGTTAAAAAAACAATGGCTAAACTAATGAGAAATAATCGCTTATCTTGAGAATTACTGATCTGCATTGAAAAAAATCTTTTAGTGTTGAATATCCCATTTATTGAGGAAGGCGTAAGGGTGTATAACGTCACATTATGACCTATTAGCAGAGCATCATGTTGCAAAAACAGTGCAAGAGTAGCTAGTATATCAAAACTGGAATTGTATGGGGTGTATGCATCACTAATATATAATATACTTTGAAACGGTGTTGAGTAATTGGTTGGAATGTAATATTCAAGGGAATAAAGATAAAATTGCTGTATCTTATCAATTAGAATTATCTTACATAATAACAAACTCAGTATAATAAAATATGTTTAAATTATACAACCATGAGTATAATTTAAACATATTTTACAAATTAACTATTAGCTAAGTAATTATTACTTACAATGGATATATAAATAATTAACTTAACCCTCTGTGGTCTGAATTTTTGTTTATAATTAAAAAAAATGGGGGAACAAAATAGTCAGAAATTATAAGCTATATATATATCAGCGGTCATAAGTATTGATACTGGTTGCTTCAAAAATATATTATAGAATTGAGATTCATACGCCATCCCACAAAAGTCATAATTATTTGATAAAATATTGATAAATTGAAATGTGTTCTGAAAGTTATATGGGTCCTAGAGAGTTAACTTAATTTATATGAATGTCATTTATGATATTGTTTTTATTAGTTATTGCAAAAGTTTGAAAGGGCAATGCCCAATTTTATATGGAAAACTGTAATCAAGTTGCATCAAGTTCAAACTTTTTGTCTAGAGATTAGACTTATTATATTAACTTCTACAAAAGTTTTTTTGGTAAAGAAACCCCAAATCTTGGATATATTTGATAAAATTGAAAAATAGATTCATAGAAAATAGTTCCTATTGCATTCTACATCTCTATGACCGATTGTGTAAATATCATGAATGTACAGCAAATTTCATACTTTTATACTTTATATTAAATCTCCTGTGCAAATCAAATCTATGGAGCATAATGTCATAAAAAATTATAAAAATAATTACTACATAATTTTGATCTTGATGTGTGAGTGCTTTTGGGTATTGTCCTTTAACAATCTACATTACATGAACAAATGATTTAAACTAATCTTTAAAGTTGGACCAAATATGAAATTTGCACATGCAAAATTTCACTAAAATCTGGTATTTTTGATTCTTCAGCTGGCATACAATTCGACATGAAATTTTATGAATATAGATACTGAATTAAGATATAAAACATTCAACCTTTCTAATAAGAATAGATGTGCTATAAAATGTGTTATAAAATATAAAAGTTAGTCAAAGTTGAGCACAAAAAGATGTAAAGATAGAGAACAACGAAAAAATACAGTTTTAATAAAACTGAATGGAGTCAGAATTATACAATGAATGTGTAGAAACGAGTGTATTAAAAGAAATAATTTAAATCTTCTACTATATTTTTAATTTCTTGCTTTTAAAGGTTTATACCTGTATTCCTAAACACTACTTATGCAGCCAATATGCATTATTATCAAAATGGTTTCTTAGGTAATGTTAAGATTAATAAAATAATAGTAAAATTAAAACTTTAACATGGGTATATTAAAAACTAAATTTCACATTAAAAACTACAATATACATGTTCATATTTTTTTATAACCATATAAAACACTCAATGCACATAAAAATAATTATGTTACATTGTTTATTATACACGCAAATCTGTTACCGAAAAATTGTAAGGTAAACACAAAAAGATTACGTCGAATAAATAATTTTTATAATGTGCTTCCAACTTAAACGCAATTAAATTACTACATTTAAACATTGTGGAACGATTTTTGTATTTAAAGCAAAAAAATAAAAAATAAATCAGCATATGGTAGTATCTTACCAGAATAAAGACAGAAGAGCTATTCGAATCATGATCTCCACGAATAGATTAAAACTAGCAGAACGTATTAGAGGCATTTCCGTTTCGAATATAGTAGAAATAAGAAGAAAAGTTAATTAAATTAGCGATTAGATTTGAAACATAGTGTGAAATGGGAAATGAGATTGTGTTCTGAAATATATAAACTCAGAGATTGTCAGTCAACTGACAGTGACAGTGGCACTGACATATTTATTTGGTTTTAGCGTGGTGACAATTTGATTTTCACGTTAAGTTTTTGCAAAGAATGTTTACAGTTCTAGTAAGAAAGTCTTCATATTGAAACTAGAGCTTTTTGCAGCAACGGATTGTTATAAATTTACCTTAAACGAGTCAAGTAAAATAGATGAAATTAATAAAAGTTATAACATATTACAGCATTTTTCAGCAAACTGTATTATCACAACGTTTAAACTACTTTGTAATTAGTTTTTAAACAAGTCAACTTGATTGAACCCTTTTTTATCAATAATGGGTTAGATCGAGTCGAATTCCAAAACTTTCATTTAAAAAAGATGGCTAAATATTATTAATATATAGTCAAGTAATTTATGAAAGTTAGATAATAAAAACTGGCCAAGAGCGTGTCAGGCACGCATATAAAAGGATTCCGTAGCCATCCGATGGTCTGTCCGACCGTTTGACAAAATAAATACTAACAATATGATGTGTAATAAGTTTGTCAAGTTGTATAAAATAACTGTGTATAGTACCGTTAAGTAACTTTAATTTCAAGTTCGTATTAAAATATCTCGAGACGGGCGGTTTGATCTAAATGGTTTCAAATTTTTGTTGAATTTTAAGAGACCTTTCTAATAATACCCCACACAATATGTGTTAAGTAAATTTTTTAGGGTTCCGTAGTCCACTAGGAACCCTTACAGTTTCGTCATGTTTGTCCGTCTATCCGTCCGGGCTCGTTTCTGTACCGATTGTCACGAAAATTAGTGGAGAGATGTATAGGTGATTGAAGATCCAAAAATTTATTTAAAAAAAAAATGTTTTTATAATTTTTTTTCACTGCTCCCATACAACGAAAAAAAATTTTGACTTACCCCATCATGTGGGGAATCGTTGGAAAGGTCTCTTATAATTCAACAAAAACTTTCTAGAAACCATGTGGATCAAACCCCCCAGTCCCAAGATATATTAATACAAAGTTAAAATTGGTAAAATAAAACTTGTAGGCGGTAGACCATAACATCTTTTCACAGCTTTTGCTGCACTTTTACGACCGCGCTTGCCCGATGAAGTACCACCGCCCTTTATAAAGCCGGCATTAAATAAAATATGCATGACTTTTGAGGATGCCAGATGGCCATGTCTACCCTTTTTTTCCACACTCCTTTCGACGTCGAACTATTGGCGAGGGGATCGCTTACCATCAGGTGAACCGTCTGCACGTTTGTCTACCTTTCCATAAATTAAAAAAAAATAGAGGAAAATTATAGCGGGCTCGATATATTACATAGTTATTTTTATATAACTCGACAAATTTATGCAGTTGCAGACGTCTTAACAAAATGTATGGAGTCAACCGCAAAATGAAAAATTTTTCGACTTACCCCATTGTGTAGGGTATTTTTGAAAAGGTCTTTTAAAATTTAACAAAAACTTCCTTGAAATCATGTTGATCAAACCATCCAGTCCCAAGATATCTTAATACAAAGTTAAAATTAGAGCGTCCCCTCCCACTTAACTTTTGAAATATTATTACAATAATTTTGAAAAAAATGTGATATATACCTCTAACTCGGTACTTTCAAGGAAAACTATAGCGGACTCAGTAATATACATGGATATTTTTATACAACTCGACAAACTTATGTACTTACAGGCGTCCTAACAAAACGTGTGGAGTCAACCGAAAAATAAAATTTGTCGGTATTATTTTTTCAAGCGGTCGGACGGACCATCGAATGGCTACGGAACCCTTTCATGTGCGTGCCCGACACGCTCTTGGCCGGTTTTTTATGTATATTTACCGATTCTTCCACCAATTATGGACCGATTCCAAAAAAAAAAATTATACTTGAAAGGATATATTTTCTAGGTCGTCCTATCAACCCTCATAAAAGTCCAAAAGTTTTTTTAAAACAAAATAACTAAAAAAAATATCAGAAAATTTCACTTCTAACGCATTTGAAGTCGCAATTTTCTGTGAAAATAATTCGCGCACAATTGTGTGTAGCGACTTTGTAAATATTTATTTAAGATATCTTTCGCGATACGCGTGTATACTATATACACAAGTATGATTGCATTTTATCACCCGAACACGTGTTTTATTACATAGCATTTGCAATGGCCTGTTTCAAACACCCGTAGCTACAATCCGGTCGAGTTAACTGCGTACCTGGCAGCCGTGACGTCACATCGACGCTGTGGTACTAAAGATGATGACCGTATTGACTCGACAGGGCGAAAGCGGTGAGGTCTGCGGTTAAGTGGGAGGGGCATCGCATTCCAGCGAGGTGCGCAGTTAGCCCGACCGGGTTGTAACTCTTGTCAACATCATTACAAAGTTAAGAGCCACGCTCAATCATCGATAATAATGATGGAGTCCAATATAACATAAAAGAAGAAATAGAAGAGCCACGCTCTTGTCGGTGCAATTTTCGCCAACCATCTCTATCCCTATATATATCATTTTCTTGGCCACGTGATGACAACGTTTAGCTTCTCTTTTACTTGTTGCATGTAAAGAAATTACATGCAACAATTGCTCTCCCCATTTCCTTGAACCTCCTATCCTACCTGACCCCCTATCCTGATTGTTATGAAATTTCCGTGACTTCACGTCTCTTGTATTCACTATAATATTGATATTACTTTCTGTTTGATTGTAATGTCATATTTTATTATCGATTTTGGTGGATATTCAATATTGTTATTCTAATTATAGTTGCGGTACATAACGCTGAATTTTTTCCTAAATGAATCACGTCGGCATGAATATCAACTCGTAATGAATTATGGGTATAATTTTAAGGTATTTTTTTATGCGAAGGATGAAAAACCAGCAGACGGTTCACACAATGTTAAGTGATCCCGTCGCCTATGAATACATATAACATCCAGAGAGTTGTGTGTGCGTTCTCAACCAAGGAAGTTGGATAAAACTGGTTTAGTGGACAGGACTGTTCGGGAATATGTTAAAGTTTAGAAGGGGGGAAAAGAGGGAAGAAATGGTCGTCTAGCTACTCAGAAAGTAAGGCATACTTTGTTTTATGCTGATTTTGTGTAGGGTGGTGGTACTTCACCATGCGAGCACGACTGTATAAGTGCAGCAAAAGCTGTGAAAGCCTTAAAAATATTTTTATATTGTAAGATGGACTAGACCACTCTCTTTGAGATAGGAACCGGTTTCATCTTAGGTTTTAACATTTAAACTAGTTTAATCCCTTAAGTATGCAGCGAATATAGTTCACAAAGGTTAATCCTGAACTTCCCTTGTACATCTGTTTCTACTTATTTTCAAAGTCGCTAAATTAACATTAACATTGTTCTCGTATTTTCGCAAATGCTAGATATTACGAAATAAAAATATTTTTTATTAATTTTATTGTATTCAAATCAAAATTTAACTCTCGGCGTTCCTATATCTATTTAGCATCCATGGAATTTTTTTATATTAAAAATTCGTCAAACATTTGGATGCAGAAGGAAATGTTATATTTAATCACAAAAACAGCATTCGCAACCGAATTCTGTAAACCGGAAGGTGATAAGTTAATCTGTGGCCACAGAACTCTGGTATCACTGGAATATTTCGTCAGTTGCAGATAAACGCATGTTTTCAATTTAGTTTTTATTATTGTTTTATATAGCTAATAAAAAAAAGAAATTTTATACATGTTACATATATTCGTGTTATAGTAACTTTTTCCAAAGATGTGGTGAATGACAATTTTGCATCCTTTATTCTCCTTTTTAGGTTCTATCTGCCAAGGAGTTAAAATAATATATAAAAGTAACGATTATAAATTTTGAATTAATCTATGTATAATACAATACTACATAGAGTAAGTAGTATTACTTACTTACTTAGTAACAGTATTTTAAATTTATCCTACTGCTAGCCAAACGCTTCCTCTCCAGACAGTAGGTATAATGTATAGTCCACTATGCGGCCCAAGTGCGGATTGGCGAACTTCACATTACAGTAGTAATGTCCCACTGATGGGCAAAGGCTTCCTCTAGACAGAGGGTATAAGGCATAGTCCACCACACGGCCAAAGTGTGGATTGGTGGAATTCACATATCTCAGAAATATTTACTTCACCGCAGAGCAGGCGGTAAGTCAGCATTTAAAATTACAATTAGAAAATTAACAATTTCATTGGTGCCGGCACCGCGGATCGAACTCAGGGTCGTGTCGAGTAAACAGAGCTGAATGCGGGCGCTTGGACACTGAGCTACCACGGCAACAAGTTATATGTTAATACAATATCTATAAAAACTACTCAGTAATAAATAATATTTTCTTGTAGTCACGTGTACCTCCATGTGCGTATAGCAAATGCAAATTACAATGTCAGAATATCACGTTGCCTCCACGATTATTCTAAGCATATTGTGACGTCACACGCTTGCACACATATGGTAGGCGCTCATGGTGGTCTTTTATCAATGAGGTTTTGTACCAAGATACGTGCTGATAGCCACATTATGATAATGTATATAGCATATAATACACTGTTAAGCAGTCTTCTTCTGACCTTTGTAGAGCCAGAACTCGATTCACTACTGTAATTTTTGCTTGTTTGTCGTCCCTATCATAAAAAATGTCTTACAAACTGGTTGATAAATTATCATTACGCAGAAAAAATACTGAGTTTTTTTTTGTTGTGGTAGAAAGAAAGCGAATGATGGACACGTCACCTGATTGTAGACGTCCCTACAACTCATCAATTCCTGAATAATGACAGGAACTGAAAGTGTGACGATCCCTTGTAATCAAAGCTGAGTAAATACTTGGCGTAGTTTCAAAATCCTAATTCCTAGATAACAATGATTAAAATAATTTTCTGAATCATTCGCCATCTTGTTAGATCTTGAGCATTCTTCAAAAAAATTAAAAGCCATATTATTCGTAAAGACAACCATCGCTTCGACATGTAACTTGTGTCTTCTACTTCTTTACTTTCTTCGTGTACTTAATGTGATAAAAAGCTTTACACCATGATATTTTTGAACGAAATAATGGACATATTCTCAAAATGTCCATTATTTTTTCCTAAAATGACGTACATAATCGTTAAAGTTACGAGTGCTTTTTATTATGATTTATCAGTTCCGGATTAACGATGCAGGGGCCCCTAGCTAATGCAATTTTAGGGGCCCCTTTTAACTTTTTTAACTTTCTAAAATACATTTTACTGCCTCTGAAAAATAAGGTGGTTCTCAGTGCCGGATTAAAGCCGGGACATCTAGGCAAAGCAATTCTGGGCGCTCCTTACCCTTTTTTATTTTGAAAATGAAAATCTAGAGAATCGTATACATTTATTTGCTGATTACAGTAGTTATCAATAAGGTTACAATTCACCTGTGGATAAGTAGTCTATTAATCAATGATGTACAAATATTCTAAGCGTTGTTTACATGGAATTATTTTTTATTATCATTTCTTCGATAAAATTGTCACTCTCTGAGAACTTTTCAATACTTTTTTCGGTCCGTGGGCCCCTAAATCATGCGGGGCCCCCAAGCCTACTCTGTCTAATGCCTAATCGGGCACTGTGCTTTATGAAAGAATGTAAATCATAAATGTATTTCCTTTTTGCGTTCGTTGCGTGGTTTTTGCGAGGTGTGGTGATTAGGCTTATGCTTTGTTGACGGCTTGAATACTCGTTGAACGCTTTGCCCCTAATGCTTTCGACATAATTATAGGTATGTAATCATGACTCAATTGCAATATAATTGCTCATATTTATCGAGAACATTTCTAGGAATTTTAATTGCGTACGTATAAGGTTCTGTCGGTGGATTCTAAGCTTAATTTTATTTTTGACTACGCGTTTGCCTACGGTTTTACTCGCTCGATTTTATTCGTCCGATACCTATGAATTAAACTAAGATTTTTCTTGATTCTTCTTGATCTCTTCGCAACGTATCAATATTATATATATACCACATTTCAAGTTAGTCTAACATAACCGTGAAAGCTGATTTCTATTTCTCGTACTTGTAACTTTATAAACAAAAAGAGACAGAGATTGACTGACAAAAGGTAAAAAAGGGTTTCTTATCTATTTCTGCGAGTTTAAAGTCTTTTATATTTTAAAATAGAATTTAATGTATTTTTTTCAATTTTGTTTATGTTTTATGTAAAGATTAACGACGTATATATTTTGTTTTTCGGTTCAGTTGATCGTAACATGATGATGTAAAAGTTATATACGTTTTATTTTGTTAAGCTTATTCACTTCGGCTTCTATTGTAATCTATATTGGCTGCCTATACATATTCAGGATCAAGACAATACATATTATACACTTAAGGAATTATTTATTGTGTAGCCTTGAATTATATATACTAATATCACAAGCGTGTTCATATACTTGTTACTAAATTTATTTAGATAAATGGATTTGGATGAAATAACACTTTTCCTTTATTAAAAATGTGAATAGACCACACCTTGAGTTTTGGTTTGCTCTTACACCTGGATTAGCGGTATCAGCAAACAATTTTTGGCGTCAAGGAAACACAGTCCAGAAACTGGCGTTTGTGATTAGCTAATTCTTAATAACCAATCTATATTACAAATTATAAACTCGATTGGATGAAGAAATACACAAAGTTTCTTCTTCACTTTATATTTAAGGAAAACCGCAACTAATCATCATCGAAGTATTTATTAGTTATTTTCGTTAACTTTAGATAACTTTGATTTGTTACAGACGTCATAGATGACGTCATTAATGGATTTACCGAATTATCTCACCGCAGACAACCTGGGCAATTATAAAGTCATTAAAGATCATGACAGTGATCAGTGTCATGGTTGGCGAAAAAACCTATATTATATACGCGTTTAATTATTATACTATAGAAATTGGTGCATTTTTGTCTATATGTCTTAAAAATAAATATAAAAAAATTAAAAGGAAGAATATATCTCATTATTTTCAAGCTTTTATTCTTTCATTCAAGTACAAAAATAATATTTACAAAGCAAGAAAACTAACCTAACTACAATTATCAAAAAATCCTACTCCGCGCGGCATGCTGCCAAGAACGCTGGCTGCATTTAGTTTTTATTTAGTTTCATCTGTCCGGTTATCCGTGCATTTGTAATCAAATCTTGCAAGTTAAATTTCACCCTCTTTCAAGTTTCTCATTAAGCTGAAATTTTGCACGCATATGTATATTACATGACAATATTATGATGATTGTGAGCTGATTTGATGATGGATCAGTTCCATCATCAGATCACAAACTCCTCCAGTTTGGGCTCGTTTGATTCGTTTTGGAGAGTACTATACGGCTATAAAAGCTTGTTTAAAAATCTTTTTTTATTTATATCTATTTTAAAAGCTCCAGTCAAGTTTTTTCGTTCTTATGACTGTTTGTCATAATTTATTTCCAGTAAGTTTGATCTTATTCTTAGCCTTCGATTGTGCTGAATTTTTTATTCATGCGTATGGATCAATCAGTGAGAAGTTGATCATCGAACGAAAATGTCGAAAAGTTTCCATGGAATTTTTGTATGAAGTTAACCGTAATAAATGCTAGTTTAAGACATCCAGGATTTGGTGAGATAGAATTAAACTTTGTGTTTTTGTTGATGATATTGAAATTTGTTATAAAAATATGTAATCCTCTTTACAAATCCATTCACATTTAGCGTACCACTATGTGCGTGCCAAGTTTTGCAATAATTTCGTATGCATCCAAAGCGTGATTATATTTATTTATTTTTTAAATTATTCTAAACTGTTTTTGAATTCACGTAAACATGTATTGTAATATTTATTATTACACTGTATTATTTACACAATTTCGCTGTCGCTAACCACGTTATAAAGTTTATAACGCAGTTTAGCCGTTATGAATTTTAATTAATGTTGTATAAATGTTTTTTTTATTTGTCACTGGTAAAACCACCACCGTTGGGTTTGCAAAATGTATGATAATTGAAACAGCAAATTAATTTAAAGCCAAACTTACCTGTTTGTCTGTTGTATGTGGTCATTGCCTTGTCCATATCTGCGGTTAGAGGATTATGATTTACTCATTGGATAAGTTCATGATATGTTTTGTTTATCCTCAACATATTGTCTACGCTTTTATATGTTTATTTAATTTTTTTTTTCATTCAGAATTGTTTTCAGAATATTGATGCCAATGTAAAAGGCATACTTAAAAATGTTTAAAGGTGTAATCAATTTAAGTGTTGATTATATTTAGACCGGTATTTTAATAAACGGAGTAATTAATAAGTGTTCCTTAACTTAAATTATACTTGCCTAACTTTGCACGCAACTTCTCTAGTGCTAATGTAAATTTGATATGTTTGTAATATAATCTTTTCCGGGTTTCTGTTTGCATTCTAAAGTTTTACTGAATAATTTTTAAAACGACTTATATTGGTGGGAGACCGCAAATTGGAAATTAGGGAACGAGGTTTAAGTAGTCAAGAGGTGAAAGTGGAACAAATATGATAATAAACATTCACAGCTTTTTTATACACAATTTTTAACTAACTAGTTTTATTGTCGTAAATCGACAAATCTATTTTTTTGTACATTTAGTTTGATTATTACAAATTTGAAAAAAAAAATTAAAATTTGATATTGGTTCAAGTAAAAAAAACGAAAACCATGTAAAAAAAGAACTTCAACTGCCATTGTCATTTCGTAATCTTATTTAGAATATATCGAATAGCTAACACGTTTAAAACTCAAAATATCAAACAGTAAGTTGGTTAGCAGTCGAAGACTAATGTTGTCAGCGAGAAAATAAACAATATACTTGCGTCAAACTATAACGGCTTGACAGCAGTATTGCCAATTGATTGCCAAACATAGAAGTAATTCTAACTGGCAGTTCAGACCTGCGCAGTACAACCTAATTACAAATTGTAAGAGATAAATAAATTGCTGCAAATTATTGATTATAAGCTGTTGAAAAAAAAACGGTTTGACAAATAACTACAGCAAATTTGATTTATCTTAAGATTTAGTTGTGATAAAACTACGTAATATTAGCACAATAGACTGTGTTTGAAATGTCGCTTAGCATTGCGACTAGGAATAAAAATATTTAATATTATAATTAGTTTAACATCATATGTAAATTAATTAAAGTAAAACTAGACAATACGGTAAATATCAGTTGTAATAACACATTTAACATATATCTATGAAACAATGACAAATCAACAAATATCAAAGTTTATATAATATCAAATAAATAAAAGTATGTTACGAAACAAAAGTGTACTAAAATAACGTGGAAAAACTAAAGGTATTGATGAAGATGTATATTACCAAAAGAAGCAAACTACCTCAGTTTGCTTCTTTTGGTAATATACATTATTTGTAAATTAGTTAAGGTATATCTAGATAAGACGGTAAATATTAGTTTGTCATAACATATATATTATATGTCGATGAAAAAATAACAAGTCCACAGATATAAAAGTTTATATACTAACATATAAATAAAAGTCTCTTTGGAGGGAAAAATGTAATAAAATAACGTAGAAAAACTGACTGGCTGGCGTTTTACCAAAAGAAGCAAACTATCTCAAACGCGGGAACATTTTTGCTATAAATCTGATAGAAATAAGGTGTTTTAGAGTTCGCTGCTACATGTTAATTCATGGATTTACACAACTGATAAGTGTAGCACCGTGGTTTATGTTATTGAAAATTGTTTGATTTCGCAATGAACGACGCAATACTGAAACTTGTGAAACATGTTTAAGGTTCCCATTGACGTCACTGCCGACCCACTTTACGAATACTGCATTCAAAATGAAAAGAATCTTGACTAAATTTCACATGTGATTTATTTTTTCGAGTGATTCACAATGTGCATCATAACTGGTCTATATTATAAATTATATTTTTTTATCATTACATAATATTATAAATAAGAAAGTAAGTCATTTTAATTAATTAAACGCAGTAGCTCAGTGTCCAGACCCTCGGTTTAAATCTGTTCACTCGAGGGGCTCCCGAGTTCAAACCCCGGTGCCCGCACCAACGAAATTGTTAATTTATAAATCGCAATTTTAAGTTCTTATTTACGATGTGCTCGGTAAAAGAAAATACCGCAAAGAAACCTGCTTATCTAAGAAATTATATTTCGAGGACATGTGAAGTCCTCCAATCCGCACTGGGGCCAAGCGTCATATCGTATAGGGATATAGAACTAAAGGGCCACTTTGCTCAGCAATGGGATATATTTAAATAGCCTTTTTTTGCTTAACCGAGAATTAAGCATCATGAATCATCCGTACACACTTCGAATGCTTCCATCTTGAAAAACCTTCTGTTCCCGAAACTGTCGACAAATTGTTTTTCCTGTAGGCACCGACACGAAAACAAGCATTGTAATCCCCTACAGAGATAAATATTTTTGAAAATAATTTCTGTAATAAACAAAAATAAAAAGTAATTAAGAGAAGGCGAAGGGATCCGTGTAGAAAATGTATATGTATATGTGATCCGTGTAGAAAATCTCATAACCTAAAAAGAATAATTTACAAAATATTTGTTAACACGAGCAAAACTGCAGGTAGTAACTAATATAAAAAGTTCTAACTTAACATTTTTTTATTTTTAAATTAATCAAGTTTCAACGTTAGTTTAGGACCTCGGATTTTTCTAGGAGTCGAGATTTCTTAGCGAATATAATTTATGTAGTCTTGGGGATAATTTCTTTTTTTATGGAAATGTATAATGAAAGTACCAGGTACCAGGTAGTTTAATTATGTTCCATAAATTACTTGTACAGTTTAATTTATAACACAAATTATTTATCAATTTACACGAAAAGTATTAGAAAAAATTCTTAGATAACCTTTTGTGTTTTTTTTTTGTTGAGTTTCATCTGCGTAAGCAAATTAATTACCCGTATTTAAAATTATAATTTTCTTATAAAATAACGTATTTGGTTAATTCTATGTGTATATTATATTCAATTTATATTATTTTATCATCTTATACATAATTGAGTGTATGAATTATCATTAATTACTTATTAAAGTAATTAATTAATTTGCGTCATCAAAATAACTCTAAAAAATATAAGAAAATTCGTAAAAGAAATACATTGACGTCACTGTCGACGCCTTTTGTAATCATTACAAATGGTGCTTGGGTGCATTATATAATTTAATTTAATACCTGTTTAATCTTCCCTGATAATTAACTATATATTTTAGAGTAAGAAAAAAATGACATCGTAAAATGAGCCTAATACAAACATATCTAATATAAACATTTGAGTATCTAATGAGAAGGCGAAATTAAATAATAATTAATTGATCTTTATCTATACAGTATAATGGTTTAGATGTTGTAGTATAAATCACGATATAGAAATAATAGTATGATATAAGCGATCTATGGTAAAATAGCACTAGAACACTTTATGACGTAAATACCAGAAAAAAATCCACCGTACATAATTGGAAACCTGAGCCTTAACCGGCATCCGTAAGTTTTGATATATCCGACAGTTATATTTGACCAAGTTCTATCTTTGAATCAATCTAGCTAATAACTTTATTTTGAACGCGGACTTCTGTTCGCTTTTAAAATAGAATTTTCTTTGGAATGCTAGCCCACATTGCTACGTTTTCTAGTTAATTCGAATAACAGGTGGGCAGCGATTTGCGATCGGTTTTTTTTTAATATAGCAAAATACTGATCACGTCGTAAGTCAAAGTTGTGGTATTTTAGAAAAAAATCACGTTAAACGAAAGATAAGTTTGAACTATGAGTGGTATTACATTTTTTTTATTTAGAAGAACGATTTATGTAACGTTTCTTATCTTTGAAAACTTTAACTTAATCTACAAATCTAAATAGCCTTATATTATTCTTTGTCATCTCTTCAGTGATGTTTTTTTTTAAATCGTTATCGGTTATTATTTTATTAGTTATTATTAATATGGTTTAATCAGGTAAGCAGAAAAGGAGAATTCTTAAAATCAATATAAATGTCTTGTGTTTAAAACGATAATTAGTGTTATTAGTAATACAAATGATTCCTTGCGTGTGACGTAATGGATTTTTCGTTTAATAGTTTTTATTATTATTTAAAAATATTTTTTTAATAATATTTCATTATTATTTAAAAATAAATTTTAAGGAATGGCAGAAAAAATTCAGAATTAAAGATTGCAATTAACAGAAGAATTGCCGGAAGAAATAAACTCACCATAGATTGTCTTATGACCGTTACGTATTCTAATATTTTAGTCATATTTCTATGAAGTTTTTCAAATTTTGCTCAATACTTTTACTAAGAAAAATTTGAAAAACTTAACACACTTTTAATTAAAATATTACTTAAAGTGAAACACAAATAATAATTCTCACAACCCTTAACATATACAATTTTTAAATTAAACAACTTTACGGATTTTATCGCGGTTTATTTTTAAATTTTATCACCCGACGTTTCGAACCC
>JAOCPS010003032.1:0-18279 GCA_025505425.1 Graphium colonna | reverse complement strand
GCAACTCTCCGGATGTTGCGTGTGTCCATGGGCGACGGGATCACTTACCATCAGGTGAACCGTCTGCTCGTTTGTCTCCATTTCCATAAAAAAAAAAAAACATTGTAGAGGGTTCTGGGTGACCTGACGGTGAAGTCGATAACATCATTAAATTAAAAATACTCTTAAGTACGGCTTATTATAGCATTGCTGAATATTTTGATGACACAACTGTGTGGTCATAGTACTGTTGTTACTCGCGCAGGTTTAAGAGCTCATTGTATGCATAAAATTGTAAGAAAACATCATTTTACAAGAGCAACTGCTGAGTTTCTCGCCAGCTCTTCTCAGTAGAATCTGCTTTCCGAACTGGTAGTAGCTTATAATTAACGAATCTCTATGTTAAATCTATGTATGACAGAAGATCGCGCAAGCGCCTATGTGAATAAACGTATTTTGATTTTGATTTTCATTGACGAAACATCCATATAGACGTAGTGGCCGGGAATTGTGCGTGAGTTGTTCAAAATGCGACCTTAAATGTATGGACATTGCGGCTAATAAGCAAAATTTACCCCAACCCTCTTCCAACCTTAGGAAGGCAGATGGTGGAGCATAACGTCTTTTCACAGCTTTTGCCGCTTATCTACGGCCGCGCTCGCCCGAGAAAGTTCCACCGATCTTTATAAAGTCGGCATAAAATAATGTATGCATTAATTTGGTGATGCCGGATCACCATGTCTACCCTTTTCTTTTTCAACTCCTTTCCCCTCGAAATCTTAATTAATAAACCTATTCTATCCAACTTCCAAGGTCGACAACGCACTCGTAATTTTCCGGATGTTGCGTGTGACCAGGTCAACCGTCTGCTCGTTTGTCTTCCTTTCCATAAAAAACGGAAGACGCCGGGTACGTATCGTCAGTGACCACGAAAAAGAAGACGTATTTAGACGTATTTGCACTAAACTGATACTGGGATGTGCTTTAAACAATCACGATTTGTAGAGTATATCGAGGCTACATGCATTTTAAATAATGTTTGCATGTAAATACATTTTTGTATCACTTAAGCGTAATGTTTGTTGTCATCTATTCATTCTTATACAATCTTTACAAAAATAATATGAGCATTATCTGCCATAGATACACCGAGTACGAACTATTATTTATGATGATTTTGGATAAACACGGGTGTTTTATTAACCTCTTAAGAAAAATGAGGAAAGTTCTTAATTCGAATGTTTGTTTTTTATGTGCCTTCGCGCATATCTCCGCCACTTATGTATAGATTTTAAAGATTCTTTTTTTAATTCATAGGGTATTCTTCCGGAATGGTCTCGTAAAATTTTCAGGAAAATCGGTTCAGTAGTTTTTCTTTTATATCAAAATAACAAAATTAATTTTATCGTTTTTGCACGTATCTTCGTTATTTATATACCATTTTCAAAAGTTTCTAAATTTTTTGGGACGATCTACAAAGAATGCTCTATCATGCATTCTTCGTAGATAGTCCCAAGAAAAAAACCGTTCATTAGTTTGTTTTTTAAATAAAATTAACAAAATTTAGAATTGTTTGCCAATATCTCCGCCACTTATGAACTGATTTGTACCTCCACAATGGTCCTACAAGGTTTTCGTAAAAATCGGAATAGCAGTTTGTTTTTAAAATCAAAATTACGGAGAAGATATGTCTCGTAAGCACACTTTTAAGGCTTTTAAAGTCGGCTTTTGTAACTTTCTGTGAAAATAAACTTGTTGAGATGTTTTTTAAATTACCTATAATCTATCTGCACTCGGGCACTGGTAAACAAATAAAACGTCGGTATATCACTTCGTCGAACACGGACTTGAACCTTATTTGTGCATGACACATGCACAGCGGACATTGTGCCCCATATTAGGTGGTGAGGTCGGCCGGTCGACACTTGCATCTACGTACTGCATTCGTAGTCCATAAAATGTCGACGGGATCACTTAACATCAGGTGAACCGTCTGCTCGTTTGTTATCCTTTCCATAAAAAAAAATAGTTTTCTACACTATCAACTCACCTCCTTAGGGGATGATACTACTAGGCAGGCCTTCTAAGTTCTGTCATTTAAATATTTCCCGCTAATTTAGAATTGCTCAATTTTCGAATTTGTTGAAAATTAGAGTAGCAAATCAATTGAAAGAAGTAGTATTGATGCAACAATTTAGTCACAGGGTTGTTTTGAATCTGTCAGATCGCGCACAAAAATGAATCCTCTCGAACGAAAACGTTCGTGCTATAACTTTTTACAACTTTTGGAGAAGAATTCGAAGCCCCTTATCTGCGGCCTGTCAAACGCTGGTATTTATAATTCTAGTGTGGAAATACTATTTATATCATTAAATACTGTTTTAAACCGATTTACAATTCGAATTTTTCTATATTTTTGTATGTTTGACCGAACCTTCGTCGTTTACGAACCAATTTTTAAAATTCTTTTATTATCTGCAAGGGTATCTTCCGAAATGATATTCTATAAAATTTTTAGAAAAATCTGTTCAGTAGTTTGTTTCCTCTCAAGTGGCACGGCGAATTTAATTATTCTTTGTTTGTTTAAAGTTTATTGAATTCTTAACTTGTTTTAATAAGAATTTAGATACTCAACGAAAAATTTTACGGTAGCACAGTGCTCTCCATCGACACTTGAGAAATTAAATCAAAATAAAAATCGAGTTTAAGGCGTTTGAAGTCTGTTTTTTTTTGTAATTTTCTGTGAAAACAATCTTGTATACAATGAAGTCTCATTTCCGTTCAATTATGATGACACTATAAGTAACATGGATAATGCTGTTAACATGAAGACCGTTGTTTTCCCATCTGGTGGTGTTCCTTGGTAGCAGGCGGTTCATCTGACGTTAACTGATTATCTCGACACCCATAATATCGTTAAGAGATGAAGTGCCAAAAGCCAAATGGTTAAGGGTACGGAAATTCGATCACATGGTCGAGGTTTCGAATCCCGCCATTGGACTATTGTCGTGAATCATATCCGAGCACAGGCCTAGAGCTAAGTTGTAATTTTTAAGAAATATTAGTATTTTGCTAATATAAAAAAAGAATTTAAGAACATTGCCAGATAAAGAGAGAATAGGTCGCTGCCTCAAACTGCTATTGATAGTAGAAAATATCTTAAATTTTGATACATTTAA
The DNA here is from genome assembly GCA_025505425.1 of Graphium colonna. NCBI lineage: Eukaryota > Metazoa > Arthropoda > Insecta > Lepidoptera > Papilionidae > Graphium > Graphium colonna. The sequence goes on along the minus strand of JAOCPS010003032.1, from coordinate 15,121 downwards.
CATATTTTTATAAAACTGTTTACTATTTTTGTTTAAAAAATAGATATATTCCGCTAGCAAATGTAGGTCTACTTTAGTGTATACGCTATAATATAATAATGCTAACGAAGTAGGTTCTTAGAGAAAGAAAATAGAATCCGTTACGAACTTTCGTCTTCATAATTTAACACGGAATTAAAACAACATTTTGTTAAGATATATCTGTAGACAGGAGAGAAATGTATACAATACTGCTCTGAAATAGATGGTTAAGTACTTAGCAATTCTAATTGCGACAATATTCAGTTGTTTTACGATGTTTAATCAAAAATTCACTTGTCGTTACTTTTTATATTTCAAGATGTTCACCTCAAATTATAATTCACACAATATTTGGCTGATGTGGAATATAAACATGTTTTTAAAATATTATTATCCTTCGAATAAACATAATTCAAATATAAGTAAATAATCCCGAAACTCGTGTTCATTCTGGCGGACACGTCTCTGCCGTGGGAAGGCGGAAGGCGGGAAAGCGCTCAAGCGGTCTTTAACCTATGTAGGACGTAGAATAGCTTCATCTCATTTATTTATCGGAAAATCTGAGCTAAATCTATGCCCCTAATTTTATTACAATGATATGATAACAACCGAGTACCGAGCAAGCGCATTGCAGTGTATCATTTTAACATAAATGTTGCATGGGATAAATGAAGCGACGTAACACATTCTAGTGATATTTATTCGATGAAATCCGACATTTTAAATTAATATTTCTTAAAATTATTGTTTCTTTCACAATAAATAAATTTAAAAAAAATATGGAAAGGAAGACAAACGAGCAGACGGTTCACCTGATGTTAACATACGCAACATCCGGAGATGGAGTGAGTTGTCCTGTATGAGTCCTGGGAATTTGAATAGAATAGGTTTATTGTATAAGATAGGGTCGGGATTAAGGATTTGGAGGGGTCAGGAGTGGGAAACGAAAAGGGTTGGACCGGCTATCCGACAACCTCAAAAGTCATGCATAAAGTACGCATGACTTTTGCAGACGGTTCATCTGATGGTAAGCAATCCCGTCCATGCCGCATGAACACACGTGACATCCGGAGTCACGAGTGAGATTAAGGATTTGGAGAGGAAAGGAGTGGGAGAAGAAAAGGGTAGACTTAGCCATCTGGCATCCCTAAAAGTGTTGGTACTTACCCGGGCGAGCATGGCCGTAGATGTGCAGCAAAAGCTGTGAAAAGATGTCTACCACCACTAAAGTAAAATAAAAAATAAAAATTGTTATCAGTTTCAAATTCATCAAACTTTTCTATTTATTATTCTTTCTATGCTAAAATATAATTTAATTTTGTTGTAGTTTCGTGCTTTCGGGCGAAACAGTCACAGGCGTAGTTGAAATTAAGCCAAAAATCCCAAAATATTTATCTGGCAGCAGTTGCATCTCGTTCGTGTTCTATTTTTGAATTCTTTTATTTTATACGGAAAAGACTATTCTTTTTATTTATTGTCGCTCCATTTTTTTTTGTTTCTTTTTGTGTGTGTTAGCGGATTTCTCCGCAAGTTATGAACCGATTTTCAAAATTCTTTTTTTGTTTGAAGGGTATAGGGTTACAGGGGGTTACCATTTAGTTTTATGAAAATCGATCTGACAGTTTCTTTCTCAAGTGAAACCTTCTTTAGCATAGTAGTGATTTAAAAGTCGATAAAAAAAAACCCACATAAATTGATAAAGTTTAACGTGGAAGATAATGAGATTTATTAGAAGCATTATGTGCGCGCATGCGTAGTATAGAGTACGAAAAAAGGCATCACAACAACCATGGTATTTTTGTACGTGTACGTATTATACTTTTGTAGAAATTTTAATCATTTATACAATGAAATTCTTCATCATTTTTTAAATAAAATTTATCATATATTTTTTTATAGAAACCAAATTTTCGAAGGTTTCACTTCTGCCACGTATTAATCACATACATGATTTTTAACTTTTTTTTTAAATCATAATAACTGAAAAATTTGTTTCACGAACGTTCGCTTCTAAGGCGCTTGAAGTTGGTTACGCTGTATTCTGAAGAAAATTGTTATTTACTTACCATTTTTTTTAATCGATAAAGAAGTATTTTCTTTCTCTATTTATTTATATTAAATCTTAAGATTCCGATTGTTTTTACGTTTGTTAGTTTTATCTACGTAGTTACAATATATTTTGTAAGCTGTCTAGGCACTAAAAATTTTATCGGTTGTAAATGACAATATTTTCAATTTTATCATAATCATATTAAAATAGTATGAGAATAAAGAAAAAATTACAAATAAATGAAAAATCATTCGGTTGTTAGTTTTAACTTCAGGCACCTAAGCAAGATGTTTAGTTCCAACCCTAAATATTTTGCATCGGCGAGTTTCATAAACTTTCGAGGTGGTGAAAGAAATGTTAAGTGTAAACTTTTTAAAAGCCCCGAAATATAGGTGTTAAATATGTATATAAAATAAATCTGATGTTAATTTAAATACTACATCACATGGCTTTGATTGCTTTAGCTTGCCTTGCTTACAATCGTACACTCTTTCCATTTAACGACAACTCACAATAACGCCTTAAAATGTACACTCCTTTTAGTGTCGTTATATAGAGTTTACACTGTATAATAAACATTGGACACACAATGTCGCGGACAACAACGGGCTTAAAAAAACAAATTGGCTTACGACGAAGGAAACACAGGGATAAATAGAAAGTTGTGGGATTACAGTAGTGGCTGCACGACCACAATGACTGAACGAAGCGTGTGATCTTGTATAGTGGGACAAATCTGCTACGGCCTCTTGCTAATCGGACCAGACGGCTCGGGTTTCACTGCCAAGGCGATATCACTGTAATGTATGTTTTTAATATCAGCAAATTATTTGAAAGGATAATGCCCAAAGCGGTACCAAAAAGTCTCATGCATCATTATCAAAATTTTATAGTAATTATTTCCATATTTTTTACGACATTACGCTCCATGAATTTGATTTTTGAACAGGGAATGTAATTAAAAGTATTAAGTATATTTGCTTTACGTATATGACGTATACAAAATCGGTCAATCGGTAATAGAAACTATATTCCATGAATCGATTTTTCGATTTTATTAAATATCTCTGAAACTCGGGTTTTCTTTACGAAAAAGAATATCTGTAGGATCATATCATAAGTCGTCTCTAAAAAAAAGCTATGGCTATTAGTTAGCTTAATGCAATTTTGACATTTAAAATGGGTATTATTTTCAGAGGTGGTAGAACATAACAACTTTTCACAGCTTTTGCTGAACTTCTACGGCCGTAATCGCCCGGGGAAGACCACCGCCCTTTATAAAATCGGCATAAAATAAAGTATGCATGACTTTTGGTGATGCCGGATGGCCATGTCTAGCCTTTTCTTTTCCTATTCCTATCCTCTCCCAATCCTTAATCCCGAACCCATCGTATCCAATAAACCTATTATATCCGGTCTCCTAGGTTGACAACGCACTCGCAACACTTCCGATGTTGCGTTGTCTATGGGCGACGGGATCGCTTACCATCAGGTGAACTGTCTGATCGTTTGTCTTCCTTTCTATAAAAAAAAATTATTCAGTAAATTATATCGTGTAGTTCAAACAGTAGTACTTACTCGGTCGCCAATCTTTAGGCTTTTGGTGGGGATTGCAACTTGGTACGGTACGCCATATAAAATGGGCATTTTCCTATTACGAATATTTCTTAATCATTCCAACTAAGCTTGTGGCTTCTGTTAGGATATGGTTCAGGACAATAGTCAAATGGCAGGATTCATTGACTGCGTGATCGGATGTCCGTATCCTAAATCTATTCCTAATCTAGTTCGCCAATACGCACTAGGGCCGCGTGGTGGACTCTGCTCTTAGCGCTCTGTATGCAAGAAGCCTTTGCTTACCAGCGACAATTGAAATAAACTCTTACGTAGAAGTGCACGATATATATCGATATTTTGTAAAATATCGATATATGAATACGATATATCACTTCCACCCGATATATCGCAAAGTATCAATACAACACTACGATATAATATATCGAAAAAAATATCGATATACTATTTGCATGAACATCCCTACTGTTACGTAGATATACAAGCAACTTGTATCTTTTCACTTTTAAATATGAAGCATAGCAATTCTTACCTCACTAAGGAATCCCTATTTCTATGTCGTTGTTCCAACACATTAAAAATCTACTCATCTCAAAGTATCAAGATACTTTTATTTTCGCCAAAAACTGCAAACCAATTATTAAAATACCATTTAGTTTAAGATATCTTCTAGTTATTTGTGTACTAATTAAACTAAAACTCATGTAACAATGTGTATTTTCTTAGTGAAGTAAATAAATAAACGTAAATAAATAAGAAATCGTAATTAGAAATGGAAATAAGAATTTACGATTTTTTTAATTATTTCTTGCTTCTTGCCAAATTCTATGATTCTAGGTCAACAGGCCAACAGGTGGTGATTACTTAGCGAGTGTCAAAATGTGTGGCATAGACGGCTTTATTTTTTGATCCCATTGAATTTTTACAACTTTGAGGGATTTTAGGCCTAAATATTTGATTTTTATTCTAAGATGTATTTCTGTGAAAAATGTATTGAGTATCAAAGGGACGATAGAGTGATGTTATAATACCTATTTTCTTTAAACTACGGGAAAACCTAAAAATGAAAAAAAAATAAGGAAAATGAATTATAACGGGTTGATTACTGTAAAAGGACAATTAAAATTTAATTATGGCCAATAAAATTGAGGGGAAACCTGAAAAATATTGAGCAGACAATTATACTATAACAATTATTTTAATAATGTTTAATAATTCCGTTTTTTGTGTAATCTTAAAGGTCTCTGTACATTTGTTGTAAATCGGAGGACAGATTTCGCAATTGAAGATCACTAGTGTTCTGTAATTATTTTTCAAATTTATAATTATTTCTTTGTATTGTTATAACCGCTTCGATCGATCTAGTTTTGTATATTATATAATATATACAAAAGTAGATCGATCTCGAATCGAATTTAATTAAGGGACAATGCTCGAAAAGTGGTACTAAAAGTCCCATGCATCAGGACCAAAATTATATAGTAATTATTTCCATAATTATACACGACATTACGCCCCATGGATTTGATTTTTGAACAGGGAATTCAATTTAAAGTATAAAAGTCATAGAGATGTAGGATGCAATAGAAACTATTTTCTATGAATCGATTATTGGATTTTATTATATACTTTACGAAAATAACTTCTGTGAGGATTAATAAGTCTAAACCCTAAAAAAAATAGTGACTTGATGCAACTTGGTACGGTATGCCATATAAAGGGCATCGTCCTTTCAACACATCTAACATTAAAATACAATCCACAAAATCTGTTAAGTATTGCTTAGCAAAATCAGTGATCAGGGATAGAGCATTATGGAAGTCGACGAACTACCGGTTCTACATAACAACGATTGAGTTCATTCGCGTCTTTTTAATAGTACGACCCCTTATCGGGCGTATATGTTAAAAACAATCTGTGTGTACATCTGTAGAAAGAGGTTTGTTCAGACGTTGCGTAATGTCGTCTGAATGTGACTTATCAGCAAGCAATCTCACAATAAAGCTCGCGGATGACAAAAGAATAATGATAAGATGATCAGGCAGTTGAAGCATTTCCTTTGTTACGACATACGTACGGTTAGTTAAATGTAGCTTCATTACTAACCGACTCCGAAATGGCTGTTTGTGCAGCCATTTTCTCAAAAACTAAAAATTCGGATGGGGACTGGAATTACATCTCATACATTAATAGCGTACTTGGCAGATGTTTTCCAGCTAGCTCTTTAATAACCGATATCAGCACCATCTACCGTGTCCAATAGTGAATCTGATCTATTCGAATTTTTAGTCAAAGCATATTTATTGTCACAGAAAATTACAGAATCCATCTTCGAACGCCTTTAAATTGTAGGTACTTTGGAGACGTATTTTATTACCGTTATTTTGATTTTAAAAAAAGTACTAAAACAATTTTCCTGAAAATTTTATGGTACCATTTCGGAAGTATATCCTTTCAGACAAACATAAAAAAAATTTAATTTGATTTACAAATGACTTAAATACGTGCAAACATATTATAGAAACATGGAAACATCCGAATTCGGAACCTCATTTTTAAGTTGGTAAACTTAAAAACACTTAAAAAATGTCACTAGTTCCTGCCGTTTAGGAGTTTAGTAAAATATACCCGTATAAATACACAATCGCCTCCGTAGCCTAGTGGTATAGGCCCTTGCTTTGTAAACCGGAGGTCGTGGGTTCGTATCCCGCGGGGGGACAATGACTTTGTGTTGTTGTTTATTGGTTGGATTAGGGCAATGCGGGCTGATCACCCGATTGCCTGAAAAGAAAGATGATCCATGCGTAGGATGAGCATATAAAAAGTCTGTCCTGCGTCTGATCTCTCCCCGATCGTATCGGATATCCGTCCCATCGGGCTATGAGAGTAAAGGAACAGGGAGTGCACCTGTGTTAGCGCGCGCACTTGTACACTATAATATTTCCCTTGCAAGTTGGTTAATCACAGATTAGATTGGCCGCCGTGGCCGTAATTCGGTCAGGGGGACTTTATTTATTTAAATACACGATTTATACATACATACATAGCAAGTATTGTATTCATGCTGTTCATAAATATAATTGATATATGGACCATTTGTGATTCCCCGCAGTAATTGATGAATCGCGTATTGAATACATCGGTTAAATATTTATATATTTATGGAATATTAGGTATATGTCAAAAGGAATTAATATTATTTTTATAGAAAATTACAAGAACCGACCTGACTGACCGAATGCCTTAAAAACGTTACGTAATCGCACCGATTTCTATGAAAATTATGAGACATCGGAAGTGTATCCTTTGGGGAAAAAATATTTTTAACCCTTTGCACTCCAGCCTATTCTGTCCTCAAAACTGTTTGAATCTAAATATTTTTTATCTCTAAAATAAACTCACGCGTCAGTTTATACAAAAACGCTTAAGTGGCAAAATAATCTTGTCGCCGCAGCGGCGACAGTGGATTTAGAGTTCATATTTTAAATGTCCCAAATAAGGCAACAATGGAGTGCACGAGGTTAAAATCAGTTCATAACTGACAAAAATACGAACACCTAAAAACAAAACATTCGAATTAATAACCTTTTTTTAATTCAGTCATTAAAAAAAAGCAAATGTAATGTAAATGTATCTACATATGTAAGATACCTATGCAACATAGCTTATAGTGAGGTGACCTGATTTTTTAACCGACTTCAAAATAGGAGGAAGGTTCTCAATTCGATTGCATGTTTTTTTTATGTACGCTCTCGCATATCTCCACCATTTGTGATCCTGAACGGTCCCATAAAAGTTTCAGGAAAATCGGTATGGCAGTTTTTCTTTTAAATCAAAATGACAAAATTGGTTCGTAATCGTATCTCCGTAATTTATAACCCAATTTCAAAAATCATTTTTATACGAAAGAGCATTTTTCATAGATACTCCCATAAAATTTTCAAAAAAAATCGGTTCATTAATTTGTTTATTAAACAAAAATACCGATATTTAGGAATGTTCGCACATATCTCCGCAACTTATGAACTGATTTGGAAAAATATTTTCTTATCTGATAGAGTACACTTCCACAGAGGTCCTATAATTTTATTTTTATAAAAATCGGATTATTAGTTTGTTTTTAAAATCAAAATCACGGAGGGGATATATTTCGAAAGTACACTTTTAAGGCGTTTGAAGTCGATTTTTGTAATTTTCTGTGAAAATAAACATGTTATGTAAAAAATCATATCAGATTATGTAAATAGTGACCGGAGGTACATCAGCAACAAATCGTAATCCCTGCTCATATCCCCAGATTAGATATACTGTGTATATTACGTACGAAAACGGTTCTTGTATCAACGCGAAGTATAAGATTTTCAAATATAAGAGTGTCTTCGAAAGCAGGATTTTAACATGCTCTTAATAATCAATGAAGTGTGGCGGCTGATCTGGTACGCGCGAGGCCTTCGAACCCCTCTGCCTTTCTTCTCGTTTCTTTTTTTTTATGGAAAGGAAGACAAACGAGCAGTCAGTTCATCTGATGTAAAGCGATCCCGTCGCCCATAGGCATACGCAACATCCGGAGAGTCGCGAGTGCGCTGTCAACTTAGGAAATTGGATAAAATAGGTTTTGAGGGGATAGGAGAAGGAAAAGCAAAGGGTAGACATGGCCATCCGGCATTCCCAAAAGTCATGCATACTTTATTTTATGCCGACTTTGTTAAGGGCGGTGGTAATTCCCGAGGCGAGCGCGGCCGTAGAAGTACAGCAAAAGCTGTGAAAAGATGTTATGCTCTACCACTTATTAAAAATTTGATATATAATATTAGTGTTCATTACAATAAAGAAATAAAATATTTAATTTTAATATGGAAAAAAAGTTTATTTAGTTACGCGCTAATCTCAGAAACTACTAGTCCGAATTGAAAAATTCTTATAGTGTTGGATAGCCCTTTTATCGGTTAAGGCTTTAGGCTATATACCATCACGCTATGGCCAATAGGAGCTGAGCATCAATGAAAGAAAATGCTCCAAAAACAGGGAGTGTGGTGAAATTAAAGGTGAAACTGCCGGGAGAAGCTGTTTTCGTTATAAACATTTTATACAATTAAGTTTATATAATAAACCAGTAAATATTTGGATCGGGATCTTTGTAATTTCATACCATATTTTATGAAGGAATTTTACAGTAGGATCGTATTAGGATCCTTGCGCTGTCTTCAGAATTCTCTTTTTTTTACATTGGTATCATATTTTTATAAATAAAAAAATTCATCTTAAACACACAACCCGTACCGAAAGATTATAACTTTTAAAAGCGCTCGATATTTTTTTTTCTTTAATAACTTTAAAATTGTGAATCATATCTATAATAGAAATTGAGACATTAAATCATTTTGATTTACCTCAATTTTTTACGCGTTTACTTGCTATCTACCCAGATGACCTAACGGCGTTTATCTATAATTATAACATTTACCTGAATGACAACAGTTAGGAAAGATTTATGATCACTATCTATTGTTAGAAAGATCTTTGTAGGATTTTCCTCAAAACTGCATTCACACGAGCAAAGGGTTTCAGCAATAACGTAAAAATCTGAAATGTTATCTATTTTATATTATTCATTTTTTTATATTCTTTGTGTCAAAAAAAATATAAATGCACGGGAAGTGTGCGTTAAAGTGTGTGTGTAGACTCTGTAGACATGCGCTCTATATTTCTTTTTTTTAGTTTCATATTCCTATCCTTTAAAAACACCGTGTGGTGTGACACCAGGTAGGAACGAAGATCCTTAATATTAAGACTTTAATTTCAAGGTATAAAGATAAAGTTTTTTGGCGATAAAATAAAAGGAAACTGCTTTACAATATTATTTTAACACCTTCATTTTGTTTAATATGATTCATAAAAAATAATATTCATAGAAAAAGCTATTTACTTTGATAAGATATATTAATAATAGCAAACTGCAATAATAATAATAATAAATAAAAAAATAATAAATAAATAAACAGTCATCCCGCGTAGAATATACATGAGACACTATAGTCATCATAAATGGACTTGTTCGTGAGGCTGTTGAAATTCAAAAACATCAAAATTTCAAGAGGGAAGACGGTTGGATGCTATCATCTGCTTGGGATCCCACTATTAATAAAATAATCTCAAGAAACAAGCACAACACTGCAAGACCTAATAAAGATACAATTAGTAGTTACTGTGTAGATCGGACTAAAAATTAATATTCAAGCTGACGGTATGCTGGATTAACAAGTGACACCAGGACATGAAACACCTTGGTCCTACCCGTGACCATGTCGAAACTACGACGAAACGTCGGGTGATAAAATTTAAAAATAAACCGCGATAAAATCCGTAAAGTTGTTTAATTTAAAAATTGAAATCGTAATGAAAATCGTAAAGTTGTTTAATTTAAAAAGATTTAAAAGTCCCATATAGTTCATGAAAATCGGTCGGAAAGTTTCAAAAAGACAAATTTGTTTCTCGAACATGCAATTCTAAGGCGTTTCTAGCCGGTTTTGCTATTGAAAATAATTTTTAAAAACCAAGTGCCTTTCTGCTTTATAAAAAGGGTATTTCGGAATGCATTCGGGTTTTTTGTAACTGGCAACATAATGTTATTTTGTTACAGGCAACATAAGCGCGGTGTTCACGTACAAGTGGAAAGGCGAGGAGATCGCGAGCAAGGTGGACAACGGCACCAGGGTGACCATCGCCATCGTCAAGGGCCGCACCTGGGCCACCCACATCAACAACAATATCAACAAGTGAGAAATCTGACATTTAGATAAAACTCTTTTTATATAGAAAGAATGACAAACGAGCAAATAGTTCACCTGATGTTAAGTGATCCCGTCGCCGATGGACACACACAACATCCGAAGAGTAGTGTGTGCGTTGTCAACCTAGGAAATTGGAGAAAACAGGTTTAGTGGATAGGACAGGTCGGGATATATTAAGGATTAGAAGGAGAAAGGAGTGGGAAAAGAAGAGGGAAGAAATAGTCATCCGGCTACCCAGAAAGTCTTGTATACTTTATTTTATGCCGACTTTGTGTAGGTAAACTAGTATTAATGTTTAATTATTAATCAACTTCAAAAAAGAAGGAGGTTCTCAACTAGACAGTATCTTTTTATTTGTATGTGTGTTAGCGGACTTCTACATGACTTAAAAACTGATTTTCAAAATTCTTCTTTAAAAAGGTATAGTCGCAAGGTGGTCCCATATAATTTTAATGAAAGTCAGTCAAACAGATTATTATTAAATTAAAATAAGTTTTCTGAGAAAATTATTATATGTAATTTTTTTGGTAGTAGGTAGGTACAGCATGGTGGTCATTCAGCTTGCTTGCCGACTTTTCGACTTAAGCCGTGAGTTCGAATCCTGCGGGGTACATCCTTTAATTTATTTCTTCTCTAGATAATGTATGTAGAGATTTAGATTTTGCCATCATTGAATTTATTATGCGATTGTTTTCCAGGACATCTGTGCTGTTCGTGTCTATATCCTTCATAGTGCTGATGGTGATCTCGTTGGCCTGGCTGGTCTTCTACTACATCCAGCGCTTCCGCTACATGCACGCCAAAGACCGCCTCTCGGTAAGCACCTACATTATTTAGCAGCAAATTTTATACCTAGGGTGACGGGTGGACGAATGGAAGTAATATTAAAAATAAATATTAATTTACCACTGAGTGAGCTTAAGCAAAAGTCAAACAATTACTAACGCAACGCTGGTGTAACTAGACAATGGCGTAGCGTGGCTGAACTGGGAAGGGGGAAGGTCCTTTTTTGGGTTGACGACCTCCGTGTAACGCCATATGGTGTGGCGCCAGAATTTTATCGACGCTTCATTTATTTATTGTGAAATTTGGTCAAAAACTGTTTGCCCTAATATTATTACGTAATTATGATAATATTTACCTATAAGGTTTTTAAATTTTCATTGTTTTCTATGAAAATAATTATTTAAATGTAAATCTTGTTGCAGAAACGACTATGCTGCGCGGCCAAGAAGGCGCTCTCGAAAATCCCCACCAAAAGCCTAAAGACTGACGACCGAGTAAGTGCTACTGTTTCAACTACACGATATAATTACTGAATACATTTAAAAATATTGCGAATATTTATATGACATACCGTACCCAGTTGCGTCAAGTACAAACATTTTTTACATTAGACTTATTATATTAACTGCTACAGAAGTTCCTTTCGAAAAGAAAATTCCAGTTTCTGAGGTATTTGATTAAATCGGATAACCCGATTCATTAAAAAAAGTTTCTAATGCATTCTATATTTCTATGACTAATTGTATAAACGTCGTGTAGGTAAATCAATATTTATAGTTTTATACTTTAAACTAAATTCCCTGTTGGAAAACCAAATTCATGAAGCGTAATGCCTTAAAATATGAAAATAATCACTATATAATATTGATCTTTGGGCCTTTAAATGTCGAAATTAACATATATCTTTTAAAATAACAGTATTTACAACCGACTTCAAAAAAGTAGGAGATTCTCAATTTAACTGTATGTTTTTTTTGTATGTGTGTTGACGGACTTTCAAAATTGTCTTTTTTTGTTAAAAAGGATATAGTTACAAGATCATATGGTCCAACATTTTTTTTAATCAAAATTGCAGAAAATAATTGTTTCAACCAACGCTTATATGTTTTTAAGGAAGTACAAGGAGACGGCGATTGCTGCGCCATCTGCATTGAGCCATACAAAGTTTCGGAGACGTTAAGATCTCTTCCTTGTAGGTGAGTACTGTTTTTTTATTATTTCTACAAAGATATATTTTTATCGGTACAATATTAAAGATTGATTAATTCCTTCCTCTTCCCATATTCCTACTCAATTAATTTATTTCAGTACACGCTCATAATTAACATCGTCCATGTTAGATGATCCTTATGATCCATTTCGCTCCTATGGGAACAGCATGGTTGTATAAAGCCTTTTTAAAGTCGGCATGAAATAAAGTATGCTTTTGGGGATGCCGGGTGGCCAAGTCTAACATTTTCTTTTCCAACTCCTTTCCCCTTCAAATCCTTAATCCGGACTCCATCCTATCCAATAAACCTATTCTATCCAATTTCCTAGGTTGATAACGCACTACCAACTCTCCGGAAGATGCGTGTGTCGATGGGTGACGGGATCGCTTACCATCAGGTGAACCGTTTGCTCGTTTGTCTTCCTTTCTATATAAAAAATATAGAGCGGGGGAGGGGTGAAAAAAAAGAAAATAATTATTTATTTATTTATACAAAAAAAATATTGAAAAGGTGTAAAAGCTTTCCAAGAATTCGCAACACTTTCAACACACAAGTATACACGCACAAACACACTTTGTTTTTCTTTATATTAATAACGATTATATTCGTTGCAGACACGACTTCCACAAGAACTGCATCGATCCGTGGTTGTTGGAACACCGCACGTGTCCCATGTGCAAAATGGACATCCTCAAGTATTACGGCTTCGTGGTGAGTCTTGCATTTATTATTTATAATTTAAAAAAAAAATAGTGACATTTACTCACGTTTGCCAAATTATGCGTTACACAAACTGATTATATGAAGATTTAAAGTAATTTTAAAATAAATTTTAATCGACCATTAAGTAAACTTAACCGTACGTTAAATAACGGGAGCCGTGGTAGCTCAGTGTCGCGCTCGCCTTCAATTATGTTTACTCGAGACGAACCTGAGTTCGATCCCCGGTGCCGGCACCAATGAAATTGTTAATTTTCTAATTGCAATTTTAAGTGCTGGCTTACTATGTGCTCTGCGGTGAAGGAATAATGTTTCTGAGATATGTGAAGTTCGCCGTTTTACTTTTATATGAGTTAAAAAAGTCAGAAGACTTTTTTATTCTTTTCTTTATGGAAAGGAAGACAAACGAGCAGACGGTTCACCTGATGGTAAGCGATCCCTTCGCCCATGCGGAAAGTTGCGAGTCAAACTGGGAAATTGGATAGAACAGATTTATTGGATTGGATGGATGGAGTGGGTAAAGAAAAGGGTAGACATGGCCATCCGTCATCCCCAAAAGTCATGCATACTTTATTTTATGCTGACTTTATGAAGGGTGGTGGTACTTCCCCGGGCGAGCGCGGCTGTAGAAGTGCAGCAAAAGCCGTTAAAAAACTTCAAGCTCTACCACCTACAAGAATACGCTGAATAAAACTACTCATGATCAAAAATACACTAAATGAAAATGATTTCAGCTATTTTAAAGCTTTCACACACTGAACTAATGATTTTTTCTATTATTAGCATTGATAAAGGAGTAAATTGTATGTAATACCACCTTTAAAAGCTTATTGTCTTAATTTAAAATTAATTTGTTTTTTTTATCAAAAAAATGTTGGCGTTATTATAAACCTTATGTCTTGTACTACGAGGGGCTTTAAACATACATGAATTACACACAAACAAACACCCAGGTCGAAAACAAATCTTATAAGCCGTATACGACTTTATAAACTTTGCACAAAATAAAGTATGCATGACTTTTGGGGATGCCGGATGGTCATGTCTACCCTTTTCTTTTCCTATCCCTTCCAACTCCTTATTATATCCGATCTCGCAGGTTGACAACGCACTCGCGGCTCTCCGGATGTTGCGTTTGTCGCTTACCATCAGGTGACCCGTCTGGTCGTTTGTCTTCCTTTCCATAAAAAAAATATTTGCTCCGTGCGAGAATCGAACCAACGATCTAGGATCGCTGCCGACGTCTGAGTAACTGCGCTCTTATTTTAAACGATCGAATAATCGAATCTTTGATAAATACGTAGGAAATCTTTTGATAAAGATCTTCAATTCTGTAGATTTCAATTGAAATATATGGTTAGGGAACTTTCTAGATCATTACATGTTCTATAGTCATACAATCATACATACGACACAAATCTATGCGAACAATATGAAGCTGAAATGTTTGTTTGTTTGTCTCAACCTCTACAACAACAAGTCGGAATTGAAAAAGTCTTCCTGTTGGATAATCCATTTATTGAGAAAGACTTTAGGCTATTGAACATCACGGTTTGGCCAACTAGTTTTTTTTCGCAGGAAATTACAAAAACCAACTTCAAACGCCTTAAAAATGTACTTTCGAAAGATATCTTTTCCCTTATTTTGATTTCAAAAACATGTTACTAAACCGATTTTTACAAAAAAGTCTGTAGGACCATTGTGGAAGTAATGAAATAAGAAGTAAAAAATAAATAATCAGATAAAATAATATTTTTTCAAATTAGTTCGTAAGTTGCGGAAAAATATGGAAACATTCCTAATTTTTGTTGTTTTTATTCAAAAAATTAAATATAGTTTAACAAACTAAAAAAAACACGCTTTAATGAGAAATCGAACTAAAAAGTAAAACATTACAGTCCTAGCGATAGTCAGGGTAATGGGATATGCTTATCAAATTATTGTAATGTCATCGGCCCCTGAAAAGT
>JAOCPS010002924.1:0-18279 GCA_025505425.1 Graphium colonna | reverse complement strand
AGACTTTCCTATTATATGAATTAAACTCTTAATTCTGTGCAAAATTAAATATGTATATGTCAGTCTCAATAGCTTTATATTATAATTTTAAGAACCATCGACCATAATGGACACAACATGCGAAATAAAGCAAGTGATAATTTAGGGGTAAGAATTATTACGAAAAATAAATATGGTAAAGTTCGTAAATATATTCTTCCAGATGTTACCATATTTATTTTTTCAATTCTATTTTAATATTTTGGAATTTGCTGTCTTAATTTTTAATGGAGATGAAATAAACAATGTAAGCATGTTACTTAGTCGTAATAGTTAAATTTGAACAAAATTTATCACATAAGTTATAATATGCATTGCTTTTTACATAGTTTCAAGATTCTAGGTTTGCATATAAAAAGTACTCTGTAGGTTTTGATTCCCTTGGCATTGTTAAATTTTTTATTAAAATGGATTTTTTATAAAATCATAAACGGTTGATTACTTATTATTATATTAGGTTGTCTTGATTTTTAATTTTTTTTTCGCATCTGTTTCACAGATTCAAGAATTTAATTTTAATTTCAAATTAATAACTTTAAGCATTCCTGACAGAATAAGTCGTAGTATACAGAAAGAGAGATACCAAGATAAAAAGGTTACATATAAATGTTGTTTCTTACCTTTTAAGGTATGGAAACCTAACATGATTATTTAACAAAAAAAATCGACTATAAACGCCTTGGAAATATATTTACGGCGCCTTTTTTATTTTGATTAAAAAAACAGACTATTGAACTTTTGAAATTTTTCAAATCAAAAATAGTCTTTAGTCGGTTCATCAATGACGTAGAACTGCGCGAATATACACGAAACACAAAGACTTAAGAGAAACATCCGAATAGAGAAGTGTAATTTTTAATTGACTTCAGAAAAGGAGGAAATTTTTTTTGAAGTCAGTTAAAAAGTACAGTTCAAAACAGTTCCATAGAAATGTGCTTATACTTAGTTAATTATGTCGAAATAGAAACTAAAAGAATATGCTGAAGGAAATAAAATTGAATATTTACCTTAAATTATTCCACTATTTTATGAATCTTTATCTTACTGTCGTTTGAGAGACAAACAAAAAGAGATAACTAGTATTTTTATAATAATATATTAAGACTTATATAGCAAACTAATTATCCGCCTTATATTGCAGCAACAAAGCCTGGCTTTCCCAAACAACCGCCATATAGATAATTCAATCCATCTTGACAGTCTATGTGTGCGTATGAATGTAAATTAAAAATACAACAATTTAATTTGTTTGGTAGTGACGCATCAATAACTCGTTTGTCGTCATCCTACGTCCGAGCTTCGCACTATATAGACGTATGAGTCCCGGTAGCTCATGCAGCCGTAGTTATTCAGTAGCGTAATACTACTAATAATACTACGCCATTATTATATATTCTTTTATTGAATTGATTGTCACGAGTTGAAACCTACGAGTCGAAGAAAAAAGCAAGATGAACCCTTAGCAAGAATAGAAGCAAGAAGAATCCTAATCGGAAATAATAAAGAAGAAAAGCTATTTAAGTTTTTATGGAACCCACCCAGCCGTATATATTCGTGTAAGTGCGGAGCAAGTACGAATCAGTTAGTGCAGTATGTTGTGCTCATAAGCAGGTTGCTGTTTCTGTAAGTACTATCCCACACGCACCTCTGGCCTCCAAGGCGGCTTTTGTATTTTTCCTGTGAGCTTTTCGCATGAGGCGACAGCTAGGTATTCAACCTAGCGCACCTAAGGAGCAGACTTGTAGGAAATTATTCAGCGGCGGGGAAATATGTGCTTATTACACATTTCCCCGCCGCTACATGGGCAGGCCTATAATTATTTTACACGCTGGTGGGACACGCCGTCCCAAGTGATGTCCCATATAGAGGTACGTATGGCAGCCTTGATCAAAACTGGAGATTTTGAAACGATTGGCGCAGGCGGCAAATTGAAGACATTGGCTGCGGCATCACAGATCGTGGGTTTGATTTCCAGACGCAGCAAATATTTGCAAGTCCTACAAATAGTTCTTTCGGATCTCAGTGTTTGTCTTTCTGCAATGTATGTTTATAAAACTTTCTTGTAACACAAGACTTTGATCTTATAAGAAGGGCAGCGTTTAAAACAAACGAGGCCATTTTCTTGAAGTTGCTTAAAAATCATAGGAACATCGCGTTGGCTTGCTTCCAATATGGGGGCGAGTGCAACCCGAAAGATACTGACCAAATTAGGGCCGAAATCAGGCGCAAAAATAAGGAGCTAATTCCGCTTCTACCGACCACAAAAATGTGACCGAGGCTAAAAAGTTACAAAAACTTTTGTTCCTGTTCCATTCCATCGGTAAATGCTTCGACAAAGCCTCTCCGATCCGCTTATAATAACACTCAAAACAAGGCCACCAGTAGCCATTATGACAAAACCTCCAGTCAAACTGCAAGCCACAGGTGCAGTGCGGTAAAACAATGAATGAAGTAAACAGTTTCTAATATTCCGTATGCAAAGACTTGACACTTATTTACAAATTAATGCAAATATAAGACATAAATTAATTGGAGCAATTATTTGCTGTAGTCGTTTCCTTTATTAATGCAAACAATACTTCTAGTCAAACGGCTTATATCGCTCAATTCGTGAGCGACTATAATATTGATATATTACTTGCGTAGGAAACTTTCCTAAAATCTAGTATTTCTGATCCCAAATTTAACAACTACAATATAATCTGCTACGATAGGCTCACAGACCCGTTTGGCAGTACTCTTATTTACATTAAAAGATCACTGTACGCTTGACCAACAGAAATCCCGAAATTAACCAACAAAGAGGAATCGGCGTGCAGGATTGCTCTTACCAGCCATAAGCCGTTTAAACTAGTAACAGTCTACTTTTTAGACCTAGGCCCCTCTGTGTTATTTGCTGAATACCTAAACAGTAATAACAGTGTGTGGCACTCTATCAAACTAATACTAATGGAAATAAACTCCACAATCTCGCGTCAGACCTTGACTTAAATGTTATAACCCCCAAAAACATCGACTAGATCCATATAATAACGGTCACGCTGCCGATTTCTATAAGATTTTTCGCTCGATGCTATATCGATAGAAACAACCCATAAACAGCACTCAGAGCACAGATATCTTAAAACTGGGTCAGCACGTCGGTGAGGTCCCTCAGGCTAAAACCCTAACAGACTAGCATCGACTTGTGCCTCAACTCAGGGAGATGACACCCTGAGTTTTGATAATATACCTAAAGATATTGTGATGATCGACGATGCCAATCATGCCATTTCTAGATTTAAATTCTACCGTACTACTTTTTTTACCTTTCTACTTTTATTTCTAGATCAGACGCCAGAGAATCTGATAAAAAGTACTAATGTCGAACAATTTTTCCAAGATATGCAACAGCTACTCAGAGAAACAAACAGAGCCGTTCACAGCTCATTTAGGTTTCTTGTCGATGGCTCCGTCTCCATAAAATGCCCCATAAAGGCAAGGGTCTACCAGAGATCCCTACGTTTACCATTCATCTTCTCGCTCTACACGAGCGACGTTCCATAAGCCCCAAATATCAAACTGGCGCTTTTCGCCAATATAAGTTTGTTTTGTTCCAACAAATCAATCAAAAAAATATCGGCCTACCTCCAACGCGCGGCCAGTTGTCTGGGTAAATAGTTTCTCGAATGAAGGATAGAGATGAATCCCGAAATGAGTGTAGCAAAACACTTCACTAGAAAGTACCTAAGTCTAAACTCCACATCAATCTAACAGCTTACCGGAGCAAAAATCGGTGGCAAACCATCACTAATCTCCCAGAATAGGAAGGTGGAATATCTCGGTTTGATCTTCGACAGTAATATATCGTTTATAATCCATATTAATAACGTTAAGTAAAGAATAACATACATATTAGGCCGCCTTGCATACCAAAAAAATTTCCAGAGCGTCAAACTATCAACCCGATCCAACCGATAGA
Organism: Graphium colonna; assembly: GCA_025505425.1. Lineage (NCBI taxonomy): Eukaryota > Metazoa > Arthropoda > Insecta > Lepidoptera > Papilionidae > Graphium > Graphium colonna. The sequence continues at coordinate 14,279 of JAOCPS010002924.1, read as the reverse complement.
TAAGTTTCGATGACTGGTGACCAGGATCCGCCGTTGGAAGTCCAGTTAAACAACAGTACTCATTCATGTAGCAGTAGTCCACAAATCACTGTTGATAGACTTAAAATTTCCACGAAGTAATATGGTGTTAATCCTCGATGGACAAGGGTCCGAAAGCTGGAGAGCGAGCGGTGACACTTACGACTGCTGCCATATGAATCATGCGTAGACGGAAAAGTTACGCAGTCTATTTTGTGCAGCGGTTAAACGGTCGAGATCATCCGACTAAATATCAATGAAAATGAGGGTATATATTTGTACATAGATGAAATTGTTATTACAAGTGGCGCGAACAAAATTCTTCCTTCTCATAATCCTTTTGTCCCGCATACGCAATCACTGTATATATACAAGTTTTACGCACACATAGAGCGATGTGTTAAGATAAATTGAAACATCTGTACATTTTCGCACCCTGTCGATGTCGATTACTCAAATCGTCGATGACCCAGTTCTTTTCGATCGGCTTGTTTCTCTGATTCTTCAAAGATACGTTGCCCCTCTTAGCAATCTTTATCGCTTATGCCACAGGAAGTGTTCATAGGATTTTTTTGAAAAAATATCACCAAGTATCATCGCTACCAAATTGATGGTTGGCAGCCTGTCACTGTGCAATTCCACCGACATTTTCTGCCACGATTGCCACCATTGCGGAATTAACTGGCATCAGTGGTATTTCCGGACCTTTCCTTTTCTAAAAAAAAGTGTATTCCTATCTTAAAGACTGGCAACGCCCTTGTAACTCCTCAGGCGATGCAGGAGTCCATGGACGGCGGTAATTGATTACCACCAGTTGAGCCGCTTTTTGCCTCCCTCTCTATAAAAAATTACCCGTTCTGGCATTTTTTAAATGTAGTGGTTTCACGAATGACCTTAGTTATTGATTAAATTTTATTTCATAATTCTAGTTCATTTTCACCGAAAGACTAAAAACGTTAATTTTTAATACATTCATAAGGGAAAAACTAGAAGTTCGTAAGTATCTACTAAAATTTGAAGTTAAATAGGTCTTAACTTAAAAATATAAAATTTTAATGGAAAAAAAAATTAAATATTTCATTTTTAAAATTTAAGAATTCTGCTAGTGCTTATTATTTCCCATTTTGATGTGAACCTTCTATGACACTTTTGACAAACATATTTTTCTTATCTGACTGACTTTTTTAACATTTTATAAACATAACTTATTAAATTTATAAAATAAAAATATATTTTCAATGTCATGCCAAATAAATTTGATTATTCAAATCATCTGCTATCATCAGAAAATATTTTTTATTATAATTTATATTTTTAATATTATGAAAAATATATTTAAAACATTCATCCTTCTTTGTTATGACCGTTTTTCTCTTTGACTCTTGTAAAATTAAATGTCAGAATATTATATCTTTTGATTCTCAAAAAAAAAGTTATGGCCCTTCATAAATATGACTATTAAACCGATACTCTTAAAGCGGAAACAAAACATATTCTTTCAAATATACCAAACTGATTTTTTTATTTCTAGTTGTAGACTTATGTGTAACAAATCGGTTTAGATACTGTATAAATATTCTGTGGCCTGCGTTAAATAAACGGTCTTATTATTTACATCGCCACAGCGTATTAAATTAAATTAACGTCCTTGTATCAAACAAAGGGACGAAATAATCGGTGACATGCAAAGACGGTTAAAAACCTATTTAGCACTTATCCGTATTTAATAAACATTATTAATATAATATAAACCTATGATATATATAACCCTTGATTCATTCTCTAAGAAGGCCCCGAAAATATAAAACGTCAAGAGGATTTATTCATAAGCTGAGGGAGTTTATTAACTCTTTTAATTTTTGAAATAATTTAATAAATAAATCAAGTTATACATTTTCAGCAGGCAGTGTAATTATTTGGTTATAAAAAGAATAAACAGTCTGTAATGGTTGTATTGTCTTCTCATCGCATATTTTTTTTAATAAAACATGTTAATAAAAGTATTATTTCGTATAAAATAAATTTTGTTTAAGAAATACTTTAGGAGGAGGGATAAGGATTTATAAAATAAAACGCCCTTCACAGAGATTGGATTTTAACGGCAACTACTGGGAAATGGTCCGCGGCAAATGGCTGGTGAGAATTATATTTGTTCCTTTGTATCGATTTAAGAATACACGGGAAATATACTAGATGCTGTTTTATGTCATTTAGAATAAATGTCAATAGTAAAGCGAAAGAGCTTACGCTCGTGTAATATTGGACTTATTCAACTCAAGAGGTGCTAAAAAATAAGAGAAATAAAAAATATTACTATGGGCAAGGTTTTTTTTTAATGTGACGAATTAAGTTACATTATATTTTAAATGGATGGTTATCCAATGTTCACTCTATTGGTGTATCGGATGTTAGTTAAATGTAGGTAATTAGGATAAATTACATATATCTATGATAATAATTTTATGCAGATGTCTCATTAAACCGCCATATATATTAAAAGTTTTACGTGTTAAACTTCCAAGGTACTGCTAGGAAAATACAATGAGAAAAATATGATTATTACAAGCCGCTCACGAATATTAATGGGATTACTCGAGGTAACTAGTGGCTTTCCATTGTCATTACATTACGCGCAATAAATTATTAATATGCGGAAGAAACTGTTTTGGAAATAGCACGCAGCCTTGTGGGATACCAGGGTTCACGGACTTGGCGTCGGAGCATGCACTGTCGACAACGACTTGTATGCTCCGATCTGCAAGGATGCTGGTTATCATTTCGCATAATTTCTTAGGTAGTCCGTAAGATGTTATCTTGGACAGGAGTGTTTGGTACCATTGCCGATCGCAGGCCATTGCTATGTCCAAGCTAACAGTCAAGGCCTCCCCTTTACTCTTAATTGCTTCCGCCCATCGATGGGTTTGGTAGAAAATCAGATTACCGGCTATTTAACTCTTACGAAAATCGTATCGTTGGCCATTGATTAGCTGGTGATTTTCAAGCGATTTGAGGAGATGGTTGATGACAGATTTCACTAGTTAAGAGAACAAGTAGGCAATGGTAATCGGCCAGTAATTAAACGGATCCGAGTAATCATCTTTTTTTGGAATCGTGTACAATAAAGCCGTTTTCCAAGTACGCGGAACCACACTTATAAAATTAATGTGCCGTAAAAGACGCGTCAAAACCCGTCCCAACTTACGAGCGCATATCTTCAGCAGGATAGTGCGAATTCCATGTCCAAGGTTCCGCAAAGAAACGCCTGATTCTGTTAAGTTATTGGGTTATATTAAGACATCTCATTGTGTGATTTACCCTCTTTATAAATTATAATAATTTGAGACACTTTCCACGCTAATGGAAAGTATTACACTGTCAGGTTTGCTGATTCTTCTTCGGCGCTACAACCATTTGTGGGTCTTGGCCACTTCTACAATCGATTGCCAGTCACTTCGATCCTTGACCTTCTTCTGTCAGTTATTATACTTTCCTATAACCCTAAGGTCTTTTTTAATGCATTTCTATCTGTCTGCACTGTCACAACTGTCCATCGCTTTTTAGGTCTACCTCGCGGTCTCTTCTGCTGCGGTTTCCTGTTCGTGATTACTTTAGGGGCCTTATTATTATTCATCCTCTCAACATGCTCGGCCCATCTGAGTCGTTGTGATTTGATGAATTTCACTATGGTCTCCTGATGTACTTCTGGTGTAAGCTCGTGATTCATACGTTGTCAGTAGTTACCACTTTCATTCTTGACAGAACCAAAAATTCTTCTTAGCACCTTTCTTTCGAACACGGCACGTTTTTGCTGCTCTCTTATCGCAATAGCCCAAGCCTCACATCCATAGGTGACTGTTGAAAGAATTGATGGCCTTGTAGATGGACATTTTGGGTTTTGTGCTAAGGTGTTTTCAGCAGAAAAGACTTCTGACAGCATAAAACATTTATTACCGGTCATGATTCTTGAAATTGCTTAATTAATAGTATGGAACCCGAGTATGTTAAGCAGCTTACTTGCTCAACCCTACCAATAGTGATTTTTTGTAGTTGCTGAGGTTGACGCGAGCTCTGAAGGTATTTCGTTTAGTCTATGTTAATTTTCAAGCCATATTTTTCTGCCTCTGCTTGAAGGGATGCGGTGTGTCTTATCATGCTGTTCTAGGACCGAAATTATCATAGAAAATATTGTACCTTGGTACCATTCTTAGAGTATTTTTTCATCCATCCATATTTGACCAACAAGTGCACATAAGCGGAATAATAACTCAGGGCCAATGCTTTTTAGAATTTCTGCGGTGATGAAATCAGGACCATTATTATTTTGTAGATGTTTTAGGGCAAATTCGACGTCTGCAACAGTTGGTGCAAGCAGATCTTGTTCGACATCGTGGAAAGTAATCGTTTCAGCTGAATCATTGTCGATGTTAAGAAGTTCGTTAAAATTTTCACGCCATCTGTTTAATTCCGCGATGACGTTGCCTTTCTTATCGCGACATATATTAGTTCTAGGCTAATAGCCTGTACGCACGCTGCTAATGCGTTTATAGAAAGGGCGCATATGACCTATATTTTTATCTGTGTCTATCTCTTTTATTTGCTTTACGAAGTCATTCTTTTTCTTTCGCTTGAGAAGGTTGCGGACTCTTGGTCTTTTCTCGGTATACCGCTCTCTGTTAAGATCCGAGTTATTTTGAAGTCTTATCTCGCTTTTATGTTGCAGGGCTATTTGGCATTCTTTATCAAACCGTTATATATATCGCTTGCGCTGCTTTCCCTCTAATATTTATTTGACAGCTTTTAAAATGTTCTCTTTTATGTTTTTCCATTCCAGTTCTAAACTGTCTTGTTGTAGCCTAGATCTTAACTGAGTGGTAACTTCTGCCTTGTAATGCCTCTTTGTTTCCTCATTACCGAGTTGGCCGGTCACCCATCTCATTCTTTTTTCGCCATTTCCCTGGACCACAGATGTTTTGTTTTTAATCTTGGCAACAACCAAAAAATGATCGGAGTCACAGTTAGCATCGCGATACATTCTGACATCAAAGGCGTTTGACAATCGGCGTTTACAGCATATTATGTGGTCAATTTGGTTTTCAATATCTCTCCCTGGGGCCTTCCAAGTATCTTCATGAAAAGATTCATGCAGAAATTATTTCTGCAGAAAGATATAACCAAACGTTGCAAAGAAATACAACCTTACACCATTGTCGTTTGAAATATTATGCAAAGTGGGCTTATCTGCCACTTCTCTTAAACAATCTTCTTTACCCAGTTTAGCGTTTATATCACCAAGTATTATCAAGACGTCATCCTTGGGAACATTTTCGCAGGCGCTTTGTAGATCTTGATAAAACTGCTCCTTAATCTCTTCAGCTGAGTCTTCAGTCGGAGCGTAACAGAAGATGTAAGAAGAGTTACATAAAACTCTTATGCTGCACAATCTGTCATTAATAGGTGTGAAGCCCAAGATATCATTTTTAAGCTTTCGGCTGATCATAAAACCTGTCTCATAACGGCCTTGCGATACAGCACCACTGTAATACATCGTGAAGTCTTGCTTGGCAATTTCCCCAGATCCGCTCCATCTCACCTCCTGTAGTGAATCAGGTCCAATTTATATTTTATAAGTACTGTTCCAATCTCCATCATTTTTCCACCTACATCATTGTTTGTACATTCCAGGTTCCAACTCAAGTGCAAAATCGATTATTCTTTTTACGTTGCCGAGGTCGTTGTTTTAAAAGCGGCCAGGTTTCTCTCTCCGTAGAAGCTTTCGAAACCAGGATTTTTTTATCATACTGGGTGGTTAGCCCTGCAATGAACCCTCCTCATTTTATCCGGACTTGGGACCGGCAATGTATTTGGTTTTCCTCGTACATTGGTAGAGTTCAAGTATAATTATTATAAATAAATAAAGTTCCTCCTGACCGAATTTCGGTCACGCGGCCAATCTCCCTAGAGATATGTAACAGTGCACAACTGTGCGTGCAGACACAAGTGCACCCTCTGTTCCTTAACTCTCAAAGCCTGATGGGATGGATATCCGACACGACGGGAGAGAGATCAGGCGCAGGGCCGACTTTTTATATGCTCATCCGACGAATGTATAATTTTTGTTTTCAGGCAATCGGGTTATTAGCCAACATTGCCGTAATCCAATCAAGAAACAACAACATAAAATGATTGTTCCCCCATGGTGTTTCAACCCATGATCCTTCATAAATTATGTGCTTTGTACGGCAATATATTGTGCAGAAGTAAATGCAACCCGTACTATCGTCCACAGCAATTGTCGTTGGGTATTTGTCACCTTTGACTGTAGTTCCTATCAATTCTCTTTATTTGTTGACATAATCAATACCATACAGAATAATGGCTGGGGGCTTTTGTGTTTTGTGTGGTTGTTCTATCAAAGGTTTAGTGTTTTTGATCTATAGGTAATATACGGTAGGGGTTCGCAGTTTCTATCTTTTCAGAAGAAGGAGATTCTGAGGGTTTTTTACGTTTATTGTTTCGGTTTACTGGAGCTCTTTGCGTAATAGGTGTTTGAACCTTTTTTGATGTAAGTTAGCTTCCAGTTAAACATTTTCAACATTGCTACTAAGATAAGTGTCAGGGCTTACTCTATTGCCTAGGTTGTTCTATAGGCCTATTGCGGACACTTATAGGTCTATTAATTAAGACAGATGAATAATAATGATGCTGTAGACCTGATTTCGGCAGTTAGCGCTGGACTGGGCTTTTTGAGGAAAGGGCACTCTGCATCTCTGATGACTACCTTAAACAATTTTTTTTGGTAACTGTAAAAGCATGCCAAGCTATGTTAACGCTGGCTGTTTTTTTGACGTGGGAAATTCCTTTATCCTTACCCACCACCTTGTGGGTAGGTGGAAATGTTTTTGTTTATAGAGAAGGAGGCAAACGAGCAAGCGGCTTACCTAATAGTAAGTGACCATCGCCGCCCATGGACTACAAGAGCGTTGCCGGCGCCTAAGGCAGGAATATGATCTTTTTTTGAAGGTCCGTAAGTTGTATCGGTCCGGAAATAAGAATTAGTGGCAGAAAACGACGATGAAAATGCACTGTGGTGGACTGCCAATCATCAAGGTGGCATTGATGGTATTTGGTGGATTGTCGCATTGGGCGAATTGTGCAGATGGTTTTAATTCGAACAATTCCTCTGAAGACTCCCCGTGGTAAATGCGGTCTAGTATGCTTAGAGATGCTACATCTCTTCGCACGTCCAAAGAATCAAGCCAATCGGAGAGAGCCGGATCGTCGATGATTCGAGTAGCTCGAAGTTTGATGGGGTGCCCCAGGCAAGAAGTTAGTGCAGTATTCCATGTGTGGCCATACCTGGCTTTGTGTAACTTCAGGCGGTCTGACGGCTGTAAATACTGCCTCGCTCTGCTCTGGACGCCAAGCATTTTAGAAGCCAAATTGGCTTTACCTTCCAAGTGACTACAGAACTGAACGTCGTTCGATATGTCGACGCCATGAATACCGACCAGTGCTATGTCAACCAAGGGAGTGTATTGGAAAAGAGGAGATACGACAAAGGGTTTCTTTTTAGCGGTGAATGCGCAAAATTGTGTATTCTGTGGGTTTAACTGGACTAAATTTAGTCAACCCTAATCCGAGATTTTGGCAAGCAAAGTCTCGATTTCAGACACAAGTTTGTTCCGGCACTCGTGAACGCGGTCCTGAGATATATTTGCCTGGCTGGTGTACAAGGTGCCGACTGCACTCTCATCTACAAAACAATGAAACAAATGCGCAACAAATCATTTATGTGCAAAAGGAACAGTGTGGGAGATAGCACGCAGCCTTGTGGGACCCCAGCGTTCACGGACTTAGCGTCAGAGCATGCACCATCGACAACGAGCTTGATGCTCCAATTTGCAGGAAGCTGGTTATCTATTTGCACAATTTCTCAGGTTCTCCGTAAGATGTGATCTTGGAAAGGAGCGCTTTGTGCCATACCCGATCGAAGGCCTTTACTACGAAGGCCTTACTTACGGCCAAACTAACTGACACGGCTTTCCCCTTGCTCTTAATTGCTTCTGCCCATCCATGGGTCAGATAGACAACTAGATCACCAGTTGATAGACTTTAACAAAAACCGTATTGTCGGTCATTAATTTTAATTTAATTTTATTTTTTATAAAGGTTTATCAACAATTGTTTACTCTTAAGAAAGTGATTTGCATATGCATAAAAGAAAACATACATCAGTGTAACAATCACTTAATGACAAACACAGCATGCACAATGAACAAAAAGTCGTAACAAAACATAATGCAGTGGAATTAACTAAGACTAAAAGACTAATTTTAAATTCGATCACTGTAGTTGGACGGATCCGAGTGATCGTCTTTCTTTGGGATCGGGTGCACAAAAGTGGTCTTCCAAATGACGTGACCGCGCCTAAAGAGTAGAAATGCCGAAAACAACGGCTTAAAATCGGTGCCAACTCTCGAGCGCACGTTCTCAGTTCCACACCCTAAAACGCCACATCGGCAATGAAATCGGCGTCGGCGCTTGGATCATTCAGTTAGAAACAAATCTGCCTCCAGATGTAGTTTGCAAAGAAAGAATGCATCCCATCCCAATCCGCTGACCTATAGTGCCATACGTGGCGATGTCCGAGTGGAAAAGACGGGCACGTAATAGGCAGCTCACACCGGTTTAGACAGTGAACAGATCTCCCCGCGTGATCGATGCTGCGGGATCCAAGCCATTCGGCGTGATAGACATTGATATCGCCAAGATTCACGATCTCTGCGGAGGTGATCTGCTGCAGCACTGAATCTGTAGCCACCTGGACGTGGTCAATGAGTCTGTTAGTTTCGGTGTCACCACTATGAGACCTATATAGGCACGCATAGACGAGAGGATGGTCGTTGCAGTCAACTCGTAGCCATACAGATGACAGGTCTCCTTCTAAACCACCGAGACGTCGAGAACAGATATTCTCTCTCACGTACACACACACTCCTGCGCGGGGCACAAATGTATGTTTCAATTTGTACACCGGGTAACCGAGATAGGAGATGTCTGCCGGAGAGGATATTTGAGCAACATTCAAAAAGAGCAAGGCAGGCCTTGCCATCTCAAGGTGGTAGAGGATGGCATTTGGGTTGGAATGTAATAAAGTCCACTGATGTCGCAGAATTCCACAGTTAGGGTGGAAGGGGTTGCCAAAGTATTCTTGCATCGTTTGCCTCGGGCAATGCTAAGCGGTAAGACTCCGCAGAATACGTGGGTCTACCTGATTACCCACGCTCAGGCTGTACGCTCACTAATCGTGGATGGATGTCTTGTGGGGGATTTTCCAGGTATTTTGGTCCCCCCCCACCCGGTGTAGACGATCTCTTATTACCGCTGTCATTTAGGGGGAGGTAGGAGGGAGATGCATTGACCAGACTAATGCAGGAGCTCCTACTTCATGCCTGTATCCTATGAGGTCATTATACTTATTCGATTCGAACCGTGCCATTGGTAGCAGCAAAAACTACTGCTGGTTCTACCACCGTAACTGTACTGTGTTAGTGCCCAGGAGTTTAACCACTAAAAAAATCCACGTTGCGCCTTTTCTTTTGCATCGGCCGGGGTTACATAAACACGAAAACGCAATCTTCCGTGACCCCGGAACGACCCTCGTCTTGTTAGGCTCCCTCTTAGTGCTGTTATAGCACATCATCTCTCAAGATCCTTCCATGAGGCAGCAGTTATCCCGCAATAGGTCCTAATCCTCAGCAGCATATCGATCGTAGACCGGCCTTTGCGAAACCCATACTGACTGTCCGCCATATTCGGCCCAATTTGCTCCAGAGCCGCGACGATCACCGAAGCAAATTACGACTGAATTCTGCAAGTTATCGGAGGGGCCCGGAAGTGAAATTTATTCATAACCAGCCTATATGGCCACCCCCAGGGATTTGGATTCAGATCTTACGCTTGCAGTGCCATTTTGCAGCGCCTGAAGGAGGCATACAATTCGAGTTCGAGGTCTGCGTCTCTGTGCCCTCTCGTACGGCATCGTGAAGCATAAAACCTTCTTTGTGAATAGTTGTTTTGTGAATTTCATTACTATTTTCAATATTACAAAGCAATTTTAGTAAGTGAATTTAAATAATAAAACAGGGATTGTACGAACAAACAAAAGAAGTTAAGAAACATTTTAAGCAATTGTTAATACTTAAACAGTATTTCTGCATTTTCTTAAGAGAATGAGCCGGGCGAAATTGTTATTTTGTGTATTGGAATGCTAAGGCTGGTCACATGCCACATTTTACTGATTTCTAGTGGGCGTGGAGGAAAACAAAATATTGGCAAGCCAGTTAAACGGTAGATTGGTGACAATGTCGAGGTAAGAGGAAAAGATTTACTGACTCAGGGTGGGTACACAACTAACTGGAGATAGAAGAAGGAGGCCTTCACCAGAAGAGGGATCCACGTCTAATCGTTATGATTAATCCATGAAAAGCATTTAACATAATACAATGTACTAAAAAAAATAGGACAAATATGAACAGTACCATAAAATAACGTATTCATTATACTACTATAAAATATTTCATTCACAATAACATGGAAACAAACCGACAATAACAAAAAAGTACATATACAAAGGCGATGGAATTTTTGGTTATTTGTGAAAAGAGTATTGCTAAAAATATACACTACAACATGTTTTGATAGAAAAACAACTTAAATGTTATGTTCAATTTATGACTTATTTGATAAAATTAGAACATAAGAAGTATTTTTGTTTTACTTTATGTAAAATGAAAGTTAGTTATTCTGTACATTATTTCACAAGAAAGGAAACGGAATTTTCAAGTACATGCAGTAACAACACGATAAAGTAAGAATATGTTTGTATTCCATTAATGTAATATAATAAAAGTTTGGTATTATGCAGTGGAATCATTATTTTTCCTTGACACAAGTTGACAAAAGGGGAGATAATTATCGTAACCGCGCAAACAATATTGATAAAAATTTGCTGACGCAGTTTTATATTAAGAAAATAGGCCATGGTGTATGTAAATAACAGGTACGAACATAATTAATATTAGAAATTTAAAGAAGTGGGATAAGAAAAGGTAAGTATTTTCAACTCATTTCTGCGCTTAATTAGCGTGTAAGACTACGATGAAGATATCTACCCAATTAAGCAAACTGGTACGTGCGTACTAACATAAAATGCAAGACTCATCTATTTTACTTTATTATTTAAAAAGCAGTAAACTCTTTTGATTTAAGTAAATTATTTACCTTCCTTTGTCTTACATATGTTCTTCAGTAGCGTATCGAAATATTGGTATTTTATACATCGAATGAACCAATCTATTTTGGAGAGCAACGTAAAAGTTTTGTACTGATTAGAGTTAAAATATACCCCAAGAGTAAATCGCTTTGAATATTTACGCTCTAGGGGAGTAGCTACGAGTATTATATTAACCTCAAGAGGCGTATTACATATTCTGGCTTACAAAATGGGGTAAATTAAATATCATGGACCGTACATTTACCTGTATTGTGCCATTCAATATTCTTCTTAGAGATCTTACCTTTAACAACAAAATAAATATCTAATGGCAAATATTTAATATGAAAACACAATTCTAAAATTTTATTATTTTTAACACACACGAATACAAATGTGTATTATGCTACTTACAAATATTAACAACTCTATGGTTACAATCGTTTACTTATTGTTTCGTAAATAATATTTAGATTCCTCTGAATATTATTTACGAAACAATCGTTTAAATGAAGCTTTGGAAGAGGCTCTTTCAATGTCCTCAAGCAAAGAGAAAGAGAATAGCCATCGAAACGTTTTTGTTTTAAATGTTCCGAAACTATTATTAATGTTATGGTTTACCATTACTCTTTTAGAATTCTGCTAATTTTTCAACGTTTTTTTTTAAAAAAAGATTGAAGCAAATACAGCTCTTGACATTTCGTTTTCATCATGCTTATTCAAAACGAGGTTTAACGTTAATAGTGTACAAGGTCTTAAAGTATAGTCTATTACCAAATTAGTATGAAAACCTAGCGAAGTATCTTTATACCACAAAATTACTAAATATTATATTACAAATTGCTATAAGATATATCTGGTCGGCTTACAAAAATAATTATTGTTTATATTCTAATGTATATTACAACTTCAGTACACTGATATGTTCAGAAATAACAAACTGCCGATTTTATGTAAATTAGAATTTATTGGTTTTCGAAAAAGTTTTTGTAGTACTTCAATGCATTACTGCATGCTTTCGAACCATTCATTACATCAATAATTCCAATCTGAAATAGACCTTTTCGAACTTATCGATTTGTGGACTTCCACAGCGGTCAAACAACAGACCACGTTTTTATTATAAGGAATGTTGAACAATATAAAAAAAAACTTTATAGAAAATTTCGAACGTCTTAATGAGGATGGGTCATTCGATGTTACCTGGTCCAAAAATTCTTTTGTTTAACGGCAAAGTAGAAGTTAACATTATCATGATGTAGTAATTTGACGCGATGTGCTTGTGACAAGTTCGGCCATCATATCTGGCAAGCAACCAAAGGTGCCCCAATCAGTGGTAACGGTTCTTCGTTCTTTAAAGGAATAGTGGCCACGTGTTCTTTTTTTTAACAAATGAATCGACATGACTTTCGTTGACTTTACCTCGTTTTCGAATACCCAAATTACTGATTAATGTTTTTGTCATACCTATTACTAGCATTTCAACACGGATCATATTTGATTTTTCTGAAAAATTATAGGTGTACCCATCGAAAGGCTAGTTTTCTGTCACCCAAATCACATTAGAAAATAATTTGGATTGCAGTCATTCCAATGCACATAGTTGCCCGGATCTACTCATACGTCACATTTCTGACATCATTTATTATTTGTAGCACAACCGCGACGTTTTCAGGTGTCACCGCTGTGTTATGCTGTGCTTGTCGTTTTTTTTGGAATTACCTGCAGTAAAAAGAACTCTTTATAACGCAGGTCGAAGGACCTAAAACCTTTGCTTTTGGATATAATATAGCTTTTACAATCTCTCATATTTTGAGTTACTAACTGAATTTTGTGCCGTTCTAAGAATTTTGGGTAATTAGGCATTATTTTTCCATGAAATATTTTACTTAAGCTACTATAGTAACAATACGCAAGTTCAATCTTCAATTATGGTTTATTTATTTAGTCTACTATACTAACAAAATTAGGAGAGGTAAACTATAAACAGGAAACATTATTATGAAAACAAGCTCTTGCTGATGCAAGGGAGTTTGTTTTATACAAATAGAACTACTAAAACTTTAAATTTGATAAACTTTGCTGCATATAAAACACGAGTAAATTATAAAGAGACTTCATTATATTTGGATAAAATGTCAAGCTTGTATTGTATTAATAAAATTATGTTACTTTAATTTTTTTGGCTAGGGTGAAAAAGGTAATGACAAAGGCATCGACGTTATTTTTAAGTCTTTTTATAAATATGAAAAAAAATCAAAAATAACAAAATTAAAAAGAAATGGCGAATGTCAATAAATCTATGTTAAACTCAATTATTTTTCAATAAAAATATTTTTGTCAGTCACAACATTAATCTTAGAAAATAGGTCTTTCAAGATTTTTTTCAAACCAACCCATGGCCCTAACGTCTGCATAGCAAATGGCACGAACTAAGCACTGATAGGCTAATATTTGCTATATTAATTCTTCAGCTATTTTTGATGTTAGTCTTTAAGATGCTGGCAGGTGCATGCAAAAAATATATGCTCTTTTTTTTCAACCGACTTCAAGAAGGGAGGTTTTCAATTCGACTGTTTGTTTGTATATGTAAGTAGATTTCTCCGCAATTTATAAAACGATATATTAACAAGACGGTCTTATATATTTATTATGAATGAAAATAATTATAGCCACTTTTTTTTAATCATAATATCTGAGAAATTTATTTCGCTTTTAAGGCGTTGAAGAATTGTTTGTTTGAAATTTTAAAAACTTGTTTCAATTTCGCCCATTAAAAATATTTGTTCATTATCAAATTACGATATGGAATGGGGTGTGGGTGGGTGAAAAGAAAACAGGATTGCAGTGATCGAAAGGCCTGTATATATAAAAGTCGAAGGTGACCATGTCTTATAGAATATTTTTTGTATTCATTGTTAGGACTTTAATAAATATGTATGTAGGTAAAAATTTTAGTAATGTTACATAACTTCATAAAAAAATG
>JAOCPS010002710.1:0-18289 GCA_025505425.1 Graphium colonna | reverse complement strand
CTTATGCATAGTCTACGGGTGATGACTGTTTATTTATTTATATATTTACATATTTATAAAATAATTTATTACTTATTTTTATTTAGATATTCTATTTTATTTATTTATTTAATAAATTTTATTTATTAATTTTTATGTGTATTTTTATTTATTTATTATTGCAGTTTGCTATTATATCTTATTCATGTTAATAGCTGTTTTTTTTGTTTATTATTATTATATATTTTTTTAAATATCAATGTTTGCAAGAGACAGGTGTTAAGATAATTTTGTAAGGTAGTTTTTTTTTTAATTTTTATCTCTAAAATAATCAAAATAAAAAATGTACACCCAAATAATTATTTTCTTCATGCCTCGAATAGAACTGGAAAATAATACGCCAATCAGCAAATTCCTCAAATTAATAACCATTAAAATATTTTGTTTTATATAAATACCATTATTAGGTAAATTTCTAGAGAAAATAATGCCAAATCTTTTGAACCATTATTGTGAATTACCATACTATGTATTTAATATAACATTATAAGGAAAGACTAATGACCCTCTGTCTTTGTATTTGAAAAACCACGTTAACATTTTCTATGTCCTATCCAAGGCCTTTGACTGTATGTATCACGAAATAATAATTAATAAATTAAGTTACTATAACTTACAAAGATCAACCCGGTTTCCTAATTAAACAATAAAGGACGACTAGTAAGAATACTTTTTTTTATCGGAATTCACCGTTGGATTACATGGTACGAAAGGCACCCGCAGGGATCGATTCTTGAGTCTTTTCTGTTATTCGTTTATGCGAATAACTAACCTTTGTTAATAAAGAGTTTTACAAAGAAATAAAGAATCAATTACATATCACTGCTATTTAATAGAAACACCTATAACATTTATACCTACCAAATAAAGTAAGAAATTATTTGGCACGTAGGTTCACGGTTAAAATTTTGGCATCAAATAGTAATAAAAAAATTAAGATATACGCTTCACGATGTAAAACCTAGTGCATGTTAAAAAAATATTGAACAAGGAAATATTCTCCCCCTATGATTCTAAATTCAGATCAAACTCAACAATTTTCCTAAGATCCTAAATTTGATCCCAAATTACAATTGAAAGCGATCAAAATATAATCGGCAAATATTACTGCTTGCCGTTTTTCCCGAAACTGTTTTGGCATTGAAAAAAATGAAATGAGATATAGACATTTCATAAATATCTTTTAGATATATATTTAATCAATATTTTGCTTTGACTTTAAAAGGTTTACATGTTTTAGCACTATTGTAATAATTTTATTTTTATTATAATGGTGCAAAGATTAACATAATTCCTTTTTCAATTACAAAGTCGGCATAAAATAAAGTATGCATGAGTTTTGAGGTTGCCGAATGGCCATACTTCGTTGTAAGTACAATGTCAACCTGAAACTTGAAATACTTTCAACTTCTCAGGTTAACAACGTACTTACAACTCTCCGGATGTTGTAGACATCAGGTGAACCGACTGCTCGTTTGTCTGACTTTCCATAAAAAAATCAAGTTAAAGGATAAATCGATCATTTTATCCTTCTTCATTTAATCTTCGTGAGTAACAAATTCTTAGCGTAAAGCGTAAACTCTAACAGATTTAAAGTTACATGATATATATAGGCTATTACAGGAAAAGGATAACAAACAATAAAACTTTTATAAAAAATACTAGTAAATATAAAAAGTATAATAATCGTCAAAAATCACCTCTCAATTAGACACAACTAACACATCAAGACTAGACTTCAGTTTACATTCATGTGTATGGATTTAAGGTAATTTACACATACATATACAAATATAAGATGGTTCCATTTTATAAATAAGTCACATTTCCGTTACTAATTTCGTTCTCTTCCTAACGTTACGTTGATGATGGATCGAGAGCAAGCCTCATCATCCATTTGCCCGGTCACACACTTTCGACGTTCCTGTCGGAGGATGCGGCGTGTCGTAACATTTGTCCGAGATCGACTTTGATGTATGTTCGTTATAAAATATACTCATGGCATGGTCAGATGTGAGTAAAAATGGAAGGTGGTTAAACACAACATCTTTACTGTAAGCCTTTAGAAATTGCCTGTCTAAAAAAAAATACGAAAAACGAGGTAGTTCGATCGAATTTTTTTTTTCGTATTTGATAGTCCAATTATTGAATTAGTTTATAAACTTTTTGGTATGATGCTATGATCTTGCAAGAAAAGCGCCACAAAATGTCTCTAGCTAAGAGATAACATTATACATGTAGCTCTAGCTATCCTCATCGACCAATTTGATCAGGAAAGTACCAAGCTTATGTGGTGCCATCTTTATAAGCGCTTCTTTCGCTTTCCTATCCTAGATATTTTTGATTTTCTTCTGATTAATCAAATTATATATGAGAATGGCTCACGAAAACATCAGTTGACCCATCTGCAATTTCCCTTAACATCAGGAACTTTATGTTCGCTTGACACATTTCATGTTAAAAATCTTGCTGCACGCCTCAGCATAGTCAGTGGCTGTCAATTAACGTTGTTGTTGCAACTGCACCGCACTTATCTTTTTAAATTAAAATACTCTATGAGCTTAAAGAAGAAATGTCCTTATGAAACATATTGCCATCTTAGCAAGCACGTTTACCTGACAGAAACCTTGCATTGCCATACCGATCCGTGTAGCAGCTGAATGTTAAATAGTCTGCTTTACCATCAGGACTTAAATTTACTTTTTGGACGTATTTAACAACGGAGATTTTATGTTAAATCTATCTATTCATCTACGTATGCTGTAGCTTTTTCCCTCCCACACCATCGCATTAACGTCAATTCATTTTAAGAGATATTATTTCTATTACAATTCTGCAATACATTCATATCTGAAGGCCCAGTTTTTATTATAATCAAAGATTAAAAATTTTTGATTTACATTGAAAATATTTTTTCTGTGTATAAGGTACCATATGCATTTTCTTAGTAATTGATTAAGTAATTAGATTGCACTTCTACCACGTGTACCAAAAAAAAAACAATAAGACAAACTCACTTTCGAATAAGTATGGATGTTTATTCTTTTGAAACCAAACTTATATTCGTATAAAGAAAGGCAAAACACTTCATATCACTCAACAGGTGAAGATCTTTTCATTAAAGCTACCACGCACATCATAAAATCGAAATTAAAATTTTTCGTTATGCCACTTTTTTAAAAGATTGAAAAAGCTCATGAATCTGAATATGTTTAACTATACTATACCGTGAGTAATATATCCTCGCGCAACAACATAATATAATGTTGTAAAGCCAAAGGGTTTGTTTGTTTGGCTCAGGAACTACTGGTCCATATTGAAAAATTATTTCAGTGTATGATACTCCAATTATCAAGGAAGACTTTAGGCTATGCAATATCACGCTACGACTAATAGGAACGGAGCAGCAACGAAAGATGTTGTGAAGGCGGGCAATTTACACGTTTAAACCGCTTGGGGCAACTAGAACAATTATTAGGATTTTCAGAAACTTTTGTGAGCAGATTCAAAACACGCTAAATTAAACATTCACCAGCTATGAAAACGATCGTAAGCACACATTCCATAATCAAATGTTGACAATTGCTCTATTCCGAGCAAAGATTACTTCCCGGTCGCGCGGTAGGTGTGAAACCACGATTTTTCACTTAAGACCCATCTAGACGATCGTCACAAACACGTGGCATCGAAGGACCCTTTATTTTGCGACGTCCATCGAATGTTCCACTACGCTCTACTACGCAACATTGTAAGCGTCATTTGAATCAATGGTTCCATATTTAATTTGATTTTTATTTTAACATGCATCGCTGTGAATTCAAAAATAGAGAAGTAAAAATTTACGAGCTTGTTTTGAGAATATTGAGTGGAGGAATATGAGATTTTAACTGGCAACATTTATTTGAAAAAGGACTACCGAAATTAAAATTAAAAAGTATGACTACCGGTGCAACGGATCTTTGACCAATTAAAGCTTATTTATAAACTTTTTTAACAGATAAAAATTTCGATATTTGTGCGTTCAAAAATATTATTAGTCATCAAACAATAATGTCTCTGACTTTCATCCAGCCTATCAGACATCCATCAAAATTTACTTAAATTCTATTATATGAATAGTTTTACATAGTAAATACGTTCAAGAAGAATAAACAACGTAGGATACTATAATATTTTTATACAAATTAATAAAAAATATTTAATACCATAATTCCATGTTACGAAATTATGTGTCAGTTGAGATGACAGCGCGCCAAAATCGACATTGACATCCGCTACTATAAGGAAGTGAATTACAATTGGCCACTTTACGATCGGGATGTAAGACGTTGCATGAATCGTATTTCCCGCTGTCTATGTGTTGGAATAGTTTACCGCTATTGATACGTTTTAAAGCATTATAAAAATTAAAGTTATTATATATTGCTCGGACTAAATTTGAATATATTTATTTTAAAAACAAAATAAGCTACAACAATTTTCTCTATGGATCAGTTGTAATTTATATTTATTTGAGATCATAATGTTAAGACAATTTATTTTCAAAGGTTGATTTTTGGCCAAAAATAATGTTTATATTGAGTTTTATTGTTTCTACTTTATAGCAACGACAACGTTTGGCTTTATCTAGTGTGAACATTTTTTGTTAACCTTAAAAAATAAATCCCCCCTACAATTTATCGAAGCGACAATACAGATAATAAAATTAGTGAATGTCAGCCTAAATTGTCATCACATGAATTACGATGTCTTCTTTAATGGGTCTGTTATGCATCTGTAATGGGGGAAATCGTAAAACGACATACGTTCAAACTACGCCTTGACCTACGACAATGAACTGCAAAAGTGAACTTGAGGACTTGTGACTCTATCTATACGTTAAGTAAAATTAAAAGCATAACTACATTATCATATTTTAAACAAATTCATTGTAAACATTCATGATGATAGGTAACTTTCCATGTTTGATGATACATCATCAAACATGCTAAGTTACCTAGATATAATATTATTTCCACTTTAGGATTTCATTTTTTTTGTTACAAATTTTAGACAATTTGTATCGCTTGATTTAAATTCAATGTTTTTTTTTATGGAAAGGAAGACAAACGAGCAGACGGTTCACTTGATGGTAATCGATCCCGTCGCTCATAGATACACGCAACATACGGAGAGTTGCGAGTACGTTGTCAACCTGTGAGATCGGATATAATAGGTTTATTGGATAAAGTAGGGTCGGGATTAAGAATTTGGAATGGATAGGAATAGGAAAAGAAAAGGGTATATGTATTTTATGCCGACTTTATAAAGGGCGGTGGTACTTCCCCGGGCGAGGACGGCCGTAGAAGTGCAGCAAAAGCTGTGTACCACCTCAAAAAAATCAATGCTATTGTCAGTTGTAGAAATACTTTATTACAAAGTACATAATATTCTAAAAGTATTTATTGTTTATTAGTTAACACAGTCCTCTGAACGTGTTATAGTCATGTAAAAATATGACCATTAAGGACTAAGTTTGGGCTAAGGACTAAAAGAAACTTTAATAAAACTCAATCTGTATTAATTTGACTGTACACTATTATTTCTAATGATAATTTTGAGTGTTTTATTGAACTGTTCCAGCCACCTTTCCTTCCATCACATATAATTTCAACTTGTATCGCGATAAGTAACACCCAGATTTTCTCTTGGTAGGACTAAACAAACTGACGATAGCTTTAAAATTAACCCAGCTGGTTTCAACTTGTCGTGACGGAGAGGCTTAGTAGCTGCGGATAGCACTTAACCGCAGCTACTAATCTCTTCGCTTCACTGATTTAGTAGAATGGTTCGCTGGAAAGAGACGGTTGACCGAGAGAGCCGCTCAATGTGGGCTCGTGGAATCCGCCTTCGATGCGTGCTGGAGGGGTTGCGGGTGTCAGGTAGATGGTGAAAGCATGCCTTGTCCCCGGACCGTCCTGGCAGGACTGAGGGGAGCCTGGAACTTTCGGCTACTGTCCCCTGTTCTCTGCAAGCAAGAGTGAGACGCGGGGAAGCGGGACGCCGGTAGATCGTACGCCGCTCTTCCTATACCATGGGACTTGGCGGCGCCGCACCGCCGACTTCTGACTTCTGCAGCTAAATCCAGGTGAGCAGTGGAGCTCTACACCGTATCTGCCGCGTGGCGGGGTGAGCTTGTTACTCGTTGACACTTAATCTCCTGGCTCCCAAAACCTCGGGCTAGGCTTCTGGGGAGTTCGTCGCCCACAAAAGAGATGGCGTTTAAGAACGCACGCCCATTATTCCGGCGCACCTTGCCTGGGAGGAGAGGGGAGTTGTTTCCGGGGAGGGACTGCTTAGGCGGCCCACGCTGTTGGGGTCACGTAAGAGAGCGAAAGTGTTTTAATCGGTAAGAGTCCGACATAACCCGTCTTAGCCCGCAAGACGACTATGCGGATTATGCATTTAATGCACACAAAAAAAACGATTGTATTTTCAAATTTCATGGAAGGGAAATTAAACAGAACTTTTTTCTTGACTTCGAACGAGTCTAACATATTGCTTCAACGCGTATCCTGATGAGTGGAGCTTTAACACCCACTATTTTAATTGCAGGTCATGTGTTTCATATTGAAATTAGGATATTTTTATTCATTACGAGTACTAACCCCTGCAATACTCAAATAACCTAGTTGGTGCGGCATAGTATCAAGAACGGTGACTGCAGTCCCTCGACGAATGGTTATACTTAACCTATTAGAGAGAAAAGAATCAGCTTTCTTATCGCCAGTTGCAACATTAATTTTATTAAATAAATTTAAAAAAAATGTTTCTTGGACACTATGGACTCCATAGTAAGTGGCACGAATAAGGAGTCCACACTGATAGATTTGTAATTGCAAAACACTTCAGCTGCCTCTGATGCCGCTAAAGTTGCCTATAAATGAGAGACAACTAATGTGTCTACGCAACTTGCGCCGCTTTGCCTCTTTCCCAGGGGATTGAAGTCAGTCCATCAGGTCTTGTCATCATCACGAATGATGCCAGAGGTCTCAAGAAATGAGAGAAAGTTTATTATAGCCAGAGCCCTCCGGATGACCTAGTTTCGAAAAATCGGCCTCCAAGTTTTTAGAGGAGGGAAAAATAAGCCCAACTTTTTATAAACTTCGAACGCCACTAACATATTGACTCAATTCGTATCACGATGAGTAAGTAGATCGTTGACATCGAAACGGTTAAATGGCCGGCGAACGCGCGGCGCCTTTGATCCCATCAGCCGATTGACCCACATTACCTAACGTTACTTTACGCTGCGCCGGACGCGACAAGTGTTGCACCCTATATTTGAGATTATTACCGAGGGACAGTTTAAGGCGTTGCCGTTAGTGATGCGACTCGAATCAAAAAAAAAAGTAAACGTACAGCCTGTTCTAAATTGTCCCACTGCTAGACAAAGGCCTCGTCTAGACCAAGGGCTCCTATTGTCCACCATGCGGCTCAAACGTGTATTAAAGAACTTTCCATATTCCAGAAATATTTTTATTATTTCATATATATGTAAGATTCCTCAAGATGTCTTCCCTAGCCGTCGAGCACGTGGTAACACAGCACTTAAATTGCAATTTAGAAATTAACAATTTCATTGATGCCGACACCGATGATCGAACTAAGGGTTGCCTCGAATACTCTGAATTTAGGGCGAGCCCCCGGTCGCTTATCTAAGTGATAGCTACCTAAGTTATGCGCGCATACTTGAGTGAAATATTTTACGTTCGAGTTAACTTGACCCGTTAACTCGAATGTAAATTTCGATTTCGAATCGATAGATTTAATATGCAGTAGATCGATTATGCAGCTTCAAATAAAAATTTCATTTTCTTATCTTGAAAAAAGTGAAAGAAGAATTTAAAATGAATGATAAATGTTTAAATTTCATTTCATATTGTGATATATTATTTTGTATAAATCAAATTTCTATAAATCGAAAAAATCGCACATAGTGACAAATCCTTTAATTAAAATAATCGATACTTCAAATCGAGTCCCAAAATCGTTCTCGAGTCCCAAAATCGTTCTCGAGTCCCAAAATCGTACTCGAGTCGCATCACTGGTTATAGTTTATTTATGTTTAAAAATTTATTTATGTGAATCACATCAGCTTACATTTATATTTTTGGCCTTAAACGATATTTTAGTTCTAAAGTGTTATAAAACCTATTTTAACCTACAGTTCAGGACACTGGACTTTAATCAGGAAAGATGGGGACCACTTACTTCTGTTTGATCGTAGTATATTGCGACGCATTTACCAAACTGTTTTTGTAAACAATCAATGGAGGAACGACACTACCACGAACCCTACCAAATATATAGTAATTCGAAAATAAAAATCGGTCGGCTACGATGGGCAGGACATGTCATTACAGTGGATTATTTCAGAGTTCCAACGAATTTGTTGAAGAGTCAGCCAAATGGTCGTAGTAACCGGGGAAGACCGAGATTAAAATGACCAGATGACGTCGAACGAGGTCTGAAAAATATCGACTTCAACACCTGGAAACAACAAGCCCAAACTACATGGTGAAATTAACTGGACCAAGCCAAAGCTTGTAGAGCACTTTCTAATGATAATGATAAAAAGATGTGAATCTTAGTACTTCATTTTACATCATTGAGTTAACTCAAGTGCTACCAGCTAAAATGAAAATAAGAGATAAGATATGTTTCGGAAGTACACTGCAACGCATTCAATTAAGGCGTTTGAAGTCGGTTTTTGTAATTTTCTGTAAAAATATACTTGTTATAATATAATTATACTAATATGCCGAAAACAAATGCAGAATATTGTTGCCATTATCGACAGCAACATCTTTAAAGGTTTCATTTCTACATTTAACGTTGGCGCAGTTGCTAAGACTGCATCCAAGGTCGTGTATTCCATTCCCATCCGATTGTATGGCCTACAAATAATTGTCTCGGATCAGGTTGTTTGTCTTTGTGCAATTTATGTATGTAAAAGGCTCCCGTAACACAAGGCGTAACTCTT
Source organism: Graphium colonna (assembly GCA_025505425.1). Taxonomy (NCBI): domain Eukaryota; kingdom Metazoa; phylum Arthropoda; class Insecta; order Lepidoptera; family Papilionidae; genus Graphium; species Graphium colonna. The sequence goes on along the minus strand of JAOCPS010002710.1, from coordinate 9,225 downwards.
GTAATAAGGGCAGTGTTTAAAAAAACAGACATATTATTAACCGACTTTAAAATGGAGGAGATATATGTTCGACTATATGTATCTTTTTATATGTTTATATTTTTTTTTCCAACTGTGAATCGATTTCCAAAAATTGTTTTTTAATTGACAGAATATGAGTATTATTGAGATATGAGAATGTTGCCTTAATTAAAAAACCAAGTCCCAATATTTAATAAAAATCGGTGCAGTAGTTTCCCTTTAACCGAATCTAAAAAGAGGAGGATGGTTCGCAATTAATAGTCCCATATTTTCAAAAAAATCAGTTCATTAGTTTGTTTTTTGAATAAAAATAAAATAACATACATCTCCGCCACTTATACCTGATTCGATTTTTTTTATCTGGTAGAGTACACTTCCGCAATGGTCCCATATTTTTTTTAAAAAATCGGATTAAAAGCTTGTTTTTAAAATCAAAATAACGAAGAAGATATGTTTTAGTGCACATTTAAGGCGTTTGAAGTCAGTTTTGTAAAAATCAACTTGTTAAATGAAAATAAGTGAAAAATGTGTATTGAATCTTCACTAAGATGTTTGAACTTTGTTAAAAAAACGTATTAATATATTACTTGTTTTCTTATTTATTACCAATTCTATAAAAGTTTTTTTTATATTTTTAGGTTATGTGAGGAAGTACATTGGTTTTTGGCGGGAATGTCAATCTTCGAGTGTTGCCTGTACACAAACGTGATAATAGGTATATTGTGGTCCTGTGCCCGCAATACCAACGCTCCCTGCTGTACCAATGACCTCATTTGTTGGCCCGTTTATTTTATTGAACTTTAAACGTGCGAATGATTTTTAGCAGACGTAACACGAGAAGAAATGCTAAAATTGTATGACAAACATATCACAAATATGACATTAACTATATTACTACAGTTTTAAATGACGTTAAAACTTAAATTAAAAACTAAATTTTAAAGTTATTTCTTAATTAAACGTCATTTTGTATGTAAACGTATGTAAAAAAATATTTTAAGAATTTCATAAAATAATTATAAGTGTTCAAAGATGAGTGATACCACAACAACAAAGCTTATTTTGACTTTAGCTTATTAGCTTTTTAGTATAGATAATGTTAAACCAAGTTATGTCGATACCAGTTTATTTTCACAAAAAATTAGAAAAACCACTTTCAAACACCTCATAAGTGTACTCTCGAAACATATCTTTTTCGTTATTTTGATTTTAAAAACAAACTACTAATAAGATTTTTATAAAGCTGCGAAGATTTGTGCGACCATTCCTAAATTTTGTTTGTTTTTTTTTATTTAAAAAACAAATTAATGAACCATTTTTTTTCCAAAAAATTATGGGACTATTTATAAAGAAAGCTCTGTCATACAAAAAAAAAATTTTGAAATTGGTTCATAAATGACGGAGATACGCACAAAAAAGAAGAACCACTGAACCGATTTTTATAAAAATGGTATGGGACCATTCCGGAAGAGTACCCTATAAGATAAAAAAAATAATTTTTAAAATCGGTTCATAAATGGCGTACTTAAAAAAATATAAACTTTCGAATTGAGAATCTTCCTTCTTTTTGAAGTCGGTTAAAATATACGAATAAGCTAATCCTTTTGCTTTTCATTTTTTTTTATATAAAATTTGGCTTTATGGATGCAATAATTGTAACACTATACAATTAAAAAGTTTGTATCACTGCCTACTTACAAAATATAATATTATTTTTTTAATATAAGTTTACATTTAGGCTATAAAAATCTAATTACAATTATTTTAACTAAGTATTTGAATTCTATGCAAAAAAATATTTTATCATGTCCATGTCATGATGATTGAACTTCACAACTACGTAATCAATCTTAATATTTTTTTAATTATCGTATGTAATTTGATTCACTATAAGAGACAGCATGATTTGAATATCGATAAATAATCTAAGTTTTTTTAACGTATAACGACAGACTGCTTATAAATGTTTATGTTTTTATTGTGTTTACTCACACAAAGATTAACAAATTTAAAAGTAACAATCAATTTTCAATAAAAAAGTTTGGAACTGTATACAATTTCTCAGAATTCGCGGTCGAGTTTTTATTTAATATATGCACTTTACTTAAACAAAACTTTTCATTGCTCTAATAAATTTAATTAATCTCTTATAATTATCTTTTTTATATAGGTTTTCAACTGATTACATTTATTCTCGGATCATTCATATTTTATAATTTATTTCCTCGGCTTAAATTAAATTAACCATTGCGATACTATCTCATATTTACAAGTTATATTTTTCTAAAATGAGGTTATATATTTGTATTATTCTCAAGTGATAATTATGTACCTTTATTCTCCGATCTCCGTGGCGGCGCAGCTTTTGCGGCGACGATGGCCACGAGCGCGCAAGCGCAGAGCAAGATGGCAGCACGCGCGTGCGACATACGTACGGGTTCGTCAACAACTAACAGAGTAACAGAATCAAAACCAGTGTTTACGCTTGCTTATGTACTGGACACAAGGCACTAAACGTTGAATATATCTTTTATATCAGAACCAGCCAAGCTACGGTCCTATAGAAATAACGCCGCTAACAAAGTTTTTAAGGTACAATTACTTATTCAAACTTAGTATTTTTTGTTAAGAATTGCTCTTTGCTTTCTATAAATGATAAATTTTGACTAACAAATTTTTTGAAAAGAATAGCAACTTTTCGAATAACCGTGCCCCTGCAATTCGAGAAAAAAGCAAAAAAAAAACACATTGCCACATTTTTCCTTTCTCAAAGCCACCCCTTAATTTTTACTTATATAAAAGCCTTGATTTTTAGGGACGATCATAATAGAACTAGTCATATTTTTAAACTATATTTCACTATTAGTTATTTTTTAGTTTTACTTAAACAATTTAGTTAATATTATTACTGACAAAATCGTTAATCGCGAAAATTACTTTCACTACACATGCATTTAAATATTGAAAACAGTTGCCGTTACTCTTTAAACGTGCGATTTTTTAATGAAGGATATCGAATAAGTAGGAAAAAACTAAAACGTAACACAATTTAAAGCCGTAAATTTTAACATTACAGGCCAATTATGATAAATATAATTTAAAAAACTGATTTCGTCATATTTATATCAATAACCTGTGGTGCAGCGTATCGGAATGACAATTTGATTTGACAAATAGTACAATTTAAAAGAAGAAGAAGAAGATTTGACAAAATTGAAAAGGTCATAAACATTTTATAATATGATAAACCCAAAACAAAAACAACAAAACAAGCTGAGATATTTGGAAGCTTATTTCGGATTAGACTATCACAAAGTCATTAAAGAGAACGCGAGACTAAAAAGAGAGCTGAAGGTGGCAATTGAAAAACAGCACCAAGAAATGTCAAGAGCGATTCGTTTGCACGATGTTAATGTAAGTTTAAATGAAGAGGTTCACGAAGCTAAGGAATACGCCTGCATGTTAAAAGAATCGTATAAAAAATTAAAACACTCTACAAATGTATAAAAATTCGTCCAGTTGGAAATTTCATTTTGATCGTGAAAATAAGTATATAAAACACGAAATCGAGTTATCAAAGAAAAAGCGTATCGAAGCAAGCAGAATAGCAGAAAAGTTAGCAGAGGAAAATTATTACTTGGAAATGTGTCTCAGCAACGTGCACCAAGAAATTCAAAATTTAAAATGGGAATATGAAAAGCTGCTAGATGGCCAATATAAGTAATTGTCAAATGTAACAAATTGTCTACTTGTGTATAGATATTGTTTTAATTCTATTGTATTAAAGTCACTCTTGCACTTAACGATGACTCCTTATATTATGATTGATTTTATTTATATTTATTTTCTATGCAACAAAAATATTTACAAAGCAATATAACTACTAATCTAACTACAATAATCAAATAAACCTACTCCTTGCGGCATGGTGCCAAGAACGCTGGCTGCATTTCCTCGCTTTTATATTTATGCTTCACCTGGGGGCGAGAAAAGAACCAGCCCTCTTGTCGCCAGTCAAAACATTAGTTTTATGAAATAGCTCTTTAAAAAAATGTTTAGTCCTAGGACCCCACGGACCAGATAGACACGGATAGACTCGTATTTGCGACACTTGCTCACTTCGGCTGCCTCTGATGACGCCCCGGCTCTTACTGAAGTTGCCCTTAGATGAGAGGCAGCCAATGTGTCAACGCAAGTAGCGTCCCAAACAATAGCTTTGCCTCTCTTCCAAGGGATTAAGGTCAGATCATCGGGTCTCTTCCCACCATCGCGAAAAATGCCAGCGGGCTCGAGAGTTGAGGGAAATTAATACTAGCAAGAACCCTCCGGATGACCTCATTCAGAGAGCCGTGGCGGGAAAAACGGCCCGCACTTTTTTGACACGCTAGTCTGTGCACGCCTAAATTATTAACATAAAAACCACATGGACAAACATATGGTTCACAGAACGGAGCACCCAAACGGATTCCTACAGCATTGCGTAAGTTTTCGCCGTCAAGCAATGTACCTAAATTGCTTGATGGAAGAGCTTGAATCCAGTGACTAGAATCCTTTGATGTGTCACCAAGAAAACGAGCACGGTCAGTATCACTGTCTAAAGCTTGGAACAATTCTTGGTGAGTTTTCCGCACCAATGGCATATCCCACAGTTTTTGTTGGTTAACTTCCAGTGGAATATTTTCATTAGAGCAGGTAGCTACCCAAGACATCCTTGCTTCCTCAACAAAAGGGAGATCAAAATTAGGTCCATGTAAAATTTTATTACACAAAAAGGTTGTACTATACACGGTAGCAAGAAAAGCTGGAAAAGCTATACTTGAAAGTTTCCTAATACCTATTCCGCCGAAGCGTATCGGTAAAGTCACTTGAGTCCAGCTCAGTTCATTAAAGGATAAATTTAAATTTTTTTCTAAAGTTGTCTTTAGACTTATATCAATTTCGTTCAAAATACCAGTGCATTTCCAAACTGGAGTCGAGCAAAGAAGATATGATTTGGGAAAAAAGACACAATGTCTAAGGATAGTAAGAGTTATATGAGGATTTAAAAAAAAATCTAACAATTACTATAAGAATATATTACATTTCAAAAGATGTGTCATCAGCAAACATTATAAATTGGTATGAGGTTGAGTTTTGCAACTCATTTATACATAAAAAGAATAATAAAGACCAAAGTCCATTTCACTGTGGTACCCCAGAATTTTTATAACAATTCGTTACCTATACCGTCTTAATGTGTGAATGTAGTCCGGTATCATAATTTTGACACATTCTGCTCTTGATGCAAGATAGGACCTCATCTTTCTTAAAATTGTTCCTTTTATTTCACATTATTCTAGGTAAGCAAGTAGGATTTCATGAGAAACAGAATCAAAAGCTTTCGTCAATTTTTCGTCGTTCATCTAAGAAGGCTGCGGTTACATTTTTTTGTTATCAATAGCAACTTAAATTAAAAGATGCACGTGTAGTTGATTTATTAGGTTATATTATTTTGTACTTATAGCGTTGTTTTTATTTAAGAAGCCCATATACCTCTTTTGCATAGCTATCTCAAAGACCTTAGAAATTATTGATAATAAGGAGATCGGACGATAATTTTCCATATCAGTTTAATTTACTTTTGTCCATATTAGTTTAATAATTGAACTACATTTGTACATATTAGTTTAATAATTGAATTATTTTTGTACATATTAGTTTATTTATTTGTTTAATAATTGATTTGATCGAATTTTAATTGCGGGTCAATAAATCCTGATTAAAAAAAGACCGTGTAGTGTCGTGGAATACCAAATAGGAACGAAGTTTCTTGTTATAAAAATGTTATTCTCAAGTTATATTTGAGGTAATAAGAAAATGATTATTCGGGTGTATGTTTTTTATTGTGGTTGTTTTAGCGATGAAAATATATAAAACAATTTAATAAATTATATTAGCACCTATTTACAGTTATTTACATAAATGAAATATAATGTCAAACTGCAATAATAAATAAATAAAAATAATTAAAATATAATAAATCAAGAAAATTAAATTAAAAAAATAATTGTGACTTAAAACAAAAATTTAAATAAATATAATAAAAAATAAATAAATAAGTAATTAATAAATTAATTCATAAATAATAAATTGTTAAATAAATATGTAAATATATAAATAAATAAAAAGTCATCCCCGTAGACTATACATTAGACACTGTATAGCCATCATACATAGACTACAGATACGATACATCTTACGATACGGATGTTTTTTGCCGGCTAGGCAGCCTCTCTGCAGCACGCTATAAGGAACTTCGTTCTAAAAGAGATTTATAAAATAAACGAGCACTGCAGATATTTCATTTGTAATCTTTTTATTATTGTTTATAAGGTTTGATAATATTGTTTATAGCTTATAAAAATTCAATGATGATTACAGGAACCACGTTGGGGGCAGATAATCTCCTTAAAATATTAATGCTGTTTAATTACAATCCGTGGGACCTCGTGAAACAGGACTGATTTCACTGTCTATCCTTCGTAATGATTATCTAACCATTTAAGCCTCAATCTGTTGCCGGAAGCGCTTGGAAATTTCGCTTGACCTCGAGTGATCTTTGCCAAAGCAGCGTCACTTATTCTCTTAACTAAATTTCATTGTTTCAATCCACTTAAAGAAAATCAAAGTAGTTAGAACGCCACAACAGTGATTCACTACATAAGAAACCGTACTTCTTTCAATGCGTTACCACGAGTTTTTTCATCAAAATACTCTCGTTACTGTAAACAAAAGGGTCCGATAATAAGTGGTTTCATATCCAAACATTATTTAGATATCTTTTTCAATGAAAACATTTGTAACTTACTGGTAACTTTACCCAAACAATCTTTTCTTTAAGTTTTAATTCGCGAAATTTCTGTTGTTGTTTCTTTGAATAGATGTTACTATAATAGTTAACTCTATGATCAACATAAGATAATATTTGTAACATCCTGAATAAATGTTGAATCTTTATGTTGAATTAATAAATGGTGTATGATCTTTGTCTCTATTATACCACGAAATGATTAATATATGACTTGTTTGAACATTATCTTTGAGAACCAAACCAGTATCGATGCGCAACGTTTTGTATACCGGTATTTTGTTGTACATTATTTTGCATGATGTTTTGTAATATAATAAGCAGTAATGACTTTTGAAAGCATTCATTACAATTTTCACTAGAAGAGGAACATAAATACTGTCCGTACCTCTTCAAAAAACAGGTGAATGTCATGTAATATTGCATAAACCATGTACGTACCAAGGGCAAGTGAGGGTAAGCAGAGCTGCTTACCTTTTCCCAAAGAAGGGAGGAGAAGTACTGAGTTGCCACACATTGTGCACACCGATGTCTGTGGATCAATGAAACAGACAGTGGAGATTCCATTATACTCAAAAATGTCAACATAAATGGTCCTCGGCGTAGGCGGCAGCCAGACAAATAAGGATTTGTAAGTGCTTGCATAGAAGATGACAATCGTTGCAAGAAGCCCTGGAAGGTCCTGAGAATGCACAGTGGATGAGTTACATTCGTTCAAGAAAAATAGTGCATGGGAACTTGTAGATGTACCAACAGATAGTACTATAGCGCAGTGCAAATCGGTTTTGCGGAAAAAGTACGATAGTGAAAACAAGGTGCGTTACCGTGCTCCTCTAGTTGCAAAGGGCTTCACCCAAAAACGTGTTATAGACTATACAGAAACATTTTCGCTTGTAGTGAGACATACAACTTTTAGACTATTATTTGCATTGTTTGTAAAGTCAGGTTAAGATATAAACCATTTAGATGTAAAGACAGCGTTGTTGAATAGTGATTTAGAAAAAACCGTTCATATGAAAATGCCAGATTTTTATAATAGTAGTAGTTGAGATTGTAAAGTATTGAAGCTAAAAATAGCCATTTATGGACTTAGATCTTGGAATAAAACAGTTGATAATTATTTGATCAGTAATGGTTAAAAAATTTCATAATTGAGCCATGCATGTTTAAAAAGGATATTAACGAATGTAAGGCCATTGTCTATGTTGACAATTTCTTTATATTTTCCAATGATAAAATTGAAACTAAGAACTTGAAACAGATTTTGTCTAATAAGTTTAGCGTTAACGACTAAGGTGAAGTTAAACAATGTCTTGGAATAAATGTAACCTTCAATAAAGATAAATGATATGTCACTTTGAATCAGGAAACTTATATTCATGAACTTTTGAGCAAATTTAATGATTGTAAGACTGTTGATACTCCGATGGAGGTAAAACTAAATATATATGAAGGTCAATTAGGTCTAAATAGTCATGTACCCTACCAACAACTAATTGATAGTTTCAAGTACCTGTCAGTCTTAACTAGGCTAGATGTTAGCCACTCAATAAGTCAATTTTATAATTGCTACGCAAAGGACCATTGGGATTATGCAAAGAGAATATTAAAATATCTAAAATGAACTAAACCTTATGTAATAAAGAAGGTAATTCAGAAATAACAAGCTATGTTGATGATGCTGATTTGGCATCTAACTAATCTACAGAGATAGGAGATCATATACTGGAATGTGTTTTTTGTTATCTGATGATGTAATATCACGTGAATGTAGAAAACAAAATATGTTGCCCTCTCTAGCACTGAATCAGAGTATATTGGATTATCTGAGGCATGTAGAATAACCAATAACAACCAATAATATAAATAAGATATGCGCAATTAGCCTATTCAATGATAACCAGGGGCTTAATTTATTAGACTATCCCCTCAATTACCAGTCGCAAAGTCGTTAATTGCTATCTCACTTTTATATGTTTAAAGTGTTAAACACAATTTCAAATCTAAACATAAAATTAAATTGAAGGGTCTGTTTATAATGACTAATTTATACTGAATGTATATGAAAGTAATGGGGTAGTGAAAAAGGAATTAACAATTTTTTTGTCTGTTTGCGCTTTTCTCTTTTATGCGCATTTTTTTCAGCCACTTAATACCGACCGGTTATTAACCCAGATAAACCTACTGTCCTATATTTAGGACAGTAGAAATAAAAAAAAATATCAGAATACCCTCTTTATCTAAGATTATTTAGTCTTATGATTTGCAGTAAGAAACGTGTCAGCTTTATTAGAAAAAATAAAAAGACAGTTATTTTAACAGTTTTTACCTTATATTTTACCTTATAAGTGTGTAAT
>JAOCPS010002281.1:0-18301 GCA_025505425.1 Graphium colonna | reverse complement strand
CCCCTTCATAGGGGCAAGTCATATATCCCCTTCAGTTCCTCTCCAATGGGCATTTTAAAGTCTAGACCTAATTGCCTATTACTTCTCTTACCCCGTTTCTGGCCAGAGGATACCATTTAGTCGGAAAGATAGGTAAGAGGCACTATCATCCCTCGACGGTCCCGTCTCTGTGCAAGATCTCGTCTTTCTCGACTACGCTTATCCACCCCGTTTGTAGCATTACTGCCTCGCACAAGGTAGCTACAGCTCTTCACTCGATATCTCCGCGCAGTATCGCACACACAAGTGCTGGTAGTGAGAGATCTCGTCCTATACAGTTGGTAAATAATCTCCGTTCCGATTCCCTTGCAGGGCATTCCGCCAGTGTATATAATGCAGAGTCCTGATTCCCATAACAATGGCACATTGCTGTCAACCAATTTTACAAAGATTATTGCTGAGGCACCCGTGCCCGGTAATTACATGTGTAAGCCTATAAGTGAATCTGCCTTCCTGTCGCTGCATCCACGCCTCGAATATCGGCAGAAAAGCTGCAACTACACGACATACAAACACAGATTTTCGCAGAGGCGTGCGCGTCATTCCGCATTGGCATTCTGCTTTTCCTGATGGTGTGGGATGACCTTGCAGGTCATCCCACACCATCCCACGACCCCTTCTCGGGTCCGCCGGTCATTATTAGTCGACGACAGATGAGCATTCGCCCCTGCTTCCCCCTTGCCTAAAAGAAAGAGAACCCATCTGCTGTCATCCAGGGTGCACTGGGCCGCCGCTTCCATTCTCCCAGTACTGGTCCCAAAGCAATGATACCCAACGAGGAAGTTCCCGACCCTGCACCCCATGATGGCTATATACAGTGTCAAAAATATGGTCTACGGGGGCTGACTCTTTATTTATTTGAATATTTGAATATTTGTTTATAATTTTTTTTTATTTATTTATTTTCCATTTTTTATTATAAGTATTTTTTTATTTATTTGCATTTTTAATTATTTATAATTACAGTTTGCTATTATTATTATATGTTTTTTTTATAAATCATTGTTAACAAAATACAGATGTTAAGATAAATTTAAAAAAAAGTAGTTTTATTTATTTATCGCTAAAAATATTAATAAAAATTAATATCCGAATAATTGTTTTCTTTATACCTCGAATAAAACTTGAAATTAATATTTTATAATAAAAAAAATTGTACCTATCTGGTGTCCCACGACACTTACATGTTTCTTTGTTAATTATATTGCTTACCTCATGTACTAAAGCTATCCTTGAAATGCCATCACAAAATTATTATTTTTTGTCTATTTATATAATTTTAAAACATTACATCATAAAATATATTTTTTTACATATAAACGTTTAACATTTACATGGTAGCGATTAGTCCAAATACAAATAGAGCTATAGAGAAATAACTATTTTAGGATTGGAGGCGGTTTTCCCACGCATATGATTTTTCTAAGAATAAATATCTTTATAAACCAGCTCTTAGTCTTTATAAAAAAATCAGAACTATAACAATAAAAAATTTAAACTACATATTTTAAATAATTTTTATGTTTACATTTCCTACATTTATAAACTGCGGGATCATAGCGAAAGCAGCAATAAATTAAATTCCTGATGTCGTGATGAGTAAACAAAAAATTAAAGAATCTTTGCTTTCAATGGCTGACTATTCCAAAACATTATCATTACATTATCTAAAATTTGTAACACGAAGATTCTCGTCAAGAAGAGTTTTATAGAAACATTAAAAGACCTCTGTAAAAGAATTTAAATGGCAACGTAGTTTTTCGTGAACAGCCGTTAAATATGTCAGAATCTCAGATTATTGTTTGTGCTTCAAGTAAAATTACGCCACACCTAGTAACTATAAACGTTTGCCTTACGTTCGCAAATTATGGACAAATTTTCAGAGCTTTTAAATTTACTTATCACAACCAAGTAGTAAACATTGAGTAGTAATAATAATTGTAAACATGTATAAGAATTGATGTCACGCGAAACGAACTAAACCACACCATCCACTTTTATGTGGTTACCCTCACGTATGAGCACTTAATATTAGCTATAGATTCAGGATGCCCTAAATAGTTTTGTTGTTAGTACCCATAAATAAACGCCAACGACATGTTGCGGTTAAACACCAGAAGCACTAAATGATTATTGAATCAGATTATTGTATTACCGTTTATTTACTTTCATTTAGCATTTATAATATTAGTTAAATGTATTTACAAATATGTAAAAATTATATTTCGACTTATAAAAACGGCTTACATTTCCGCAATATGTGAAAAGTAAGCACTCATTTACATGCTATGAGAAATTGAAATGATGGCATACGAGTAAATTTGAATTAACATTAATGTAGAAAATTATTTCTTATCACATTTTGACCTGAAATCTATTGAATAGATCGTCTTATTTACGAAAATAGCGATAATTATCAATATCGAAGTACCCAACAGCCCTAAAAGATGAAACTTGTGTTCGCACTGTGCCAAGTGCACAGTGCGAACACAAGTGTCATCCCTGTTACTTTTCTCTTATAGCCTAATTTATTTAAATTTGGTTTTGTATGGGACATTGGTATAGTAAACGCACTATAGTATCTCCTGCGAACACGGCTGGGAAGACTTTATTTACAATATATGCTTGCTTGCACATTTTTCCACAGAGTTCGCACTCTTTATTTGATATAGTTTCTATATTTTTGTCTATATGAAAAATAAAACAGCAAGTAATGTGAAAAATGTCATAATTTGTTTTTATTAGATTTTTTATTACATGCATAATGACCACTTATAATTACGATGACATTTCTACATTTGAAAAAAGTGTATATATGTTTTTAATATAGCGTTTTAAAATTGACAAGTAATGACCCCTTACGAGTTTGATAAAAATTGACAGAGTTTAACTCAAATTTCAGGAGGCAAATCATTGCATTGTGCCATACTTTATATTTGTGCGCAGATATTTTTAGTTCCAAATTTTCTGATGATCTTAATGACTGATGATGAAAATCACGTAGAAATTAGAAAAGATCTTTTAAATAGGTAGAGTAGGTAGGATCGGATAAGAGAGACGAGAAAAAGAAAGGAGAGTATGTGAATACTCCCACAAAGGCGAATTGGCAGCCACTTCAGCTTATTGCGGAAGTGAAAGACAGGGCAGAAATGAATCTTATGCAGAAAATAAAAATATGCTCAAGCTTATCAAGAAGCTCCTTGTTGAGGTCAAGATAGCTGACGTGACGTCTGACAGATTTTGTGCAAGAGCAATTTTTTTGAGTTTTTTATCACAAGTTCATTTTCACCGTCAGGATAACTTTCGTAAAAAGAATACTAAGTTTTAGCACCATTTAAAATAAATGATGACTGTCAAAAATTTAAGTTACTAGGTTTGAAGTTTACATAGATTTGAAAGTGTTAATAATATCGTAATTTATGAAAATGTCTCCACTATAAAATAAATAAAAAATAACAAATTCCCAAGAATTAGGTATTACAAAATAAATTTGTTATTGTAATAAATACAGTTTAGTCACGAACTCAACTAAAACACATCTTGTGAGTAATAATGTTGTTTAATAGTCTGAACCTAATTGCGGCAAACATTAAAATATTTATGTTATTGTAACAGAACTGCCCATATCGAATTTACTTTCTGCTTACAAATTTTGCTGTTAACATTGGATACCGCGGAACGAAGTCTTGAAGCCATAAATATGTACGTGCCTAGTGTGCGTCCTTTGGTTGAAGTTCCTTCCCTATTAAAAAACTGTTTCCTATCGTTATCATAGCAACAAAACTTTCGTCAATAATTATTAAAGAAATAGAAGTAAAAAATCAGTAGATACAAAGATTAAGCTGAAGTTGTTTATTTATTTTTATTTTTTATTTACATCGTGACAGTCATAACGTAAATGCGCTGAAGCTATTTTGAGTCTGACCTTGATATCTACAGTTATTGTAAGTGATTGATCACCGCCTATAAATGTATCTACATCGGCTAGGCCAATTCTGATAAATATTGTGTGTCCCTAAATGGTTTACATTTCAGATTTTATTTGAGGTGATCGTTTTTAGTTACTTAAATGTAGGCTTAGATGTCTTACGTATGACAAATATTTGTACCGTAATCAAATTATTTCGTATGTGATCATTTGTCTATAAATTTAAATCAAACAATTTAAAGGATTTTTTCTTTGCTCGTGATTGAATTATGTAAAAGAAAGTAATTTATACCACGATATTTGAATTAGATTCTAAGGAATAGGCGGTTATAACGTTGCAATTATTTTGTTTACTGTAACTTGAACATTTTATCCAACATACATACGTAATCAAAACAGATAGATCATGATAAGCGGAATATTGGTACTTTCAACGACATTATTACTTACATTGTTGCTTGTAAAAGATTTTTGTTGAAATTACTAAGCGATTACGGACTTTTAGCCTCAATCTAGTTAATATTTGTTGGCCATATACTTTCAAATTAATTTTTTAAAGTGAAATTTCATTGCGCCGTAATCGTAACATTTTCGAGGTTACATCAAGCGATATGAATATGACAAAAATAATAATACTTCAGAAAAATTATTCATGTTATATCTTTATTATACTGTGATCTCTCGTTTTTAAGATTCACAAAGGAGATGTTTAATTTTGGGACATTTTGTGTACGGTAGTACACATAATTGAGCGAAATGCGGCATCATCATTAAAAATACTCAAAAATTGTTTACTATGTAGTAAAAATTAAATTCATTTAACATTCCTAGCTGTCTAACTGGTATTATGTTACAAAATAACAAATATTTTAGTTTCTTTGATTTGATAGAAGTTTGTCATTTTTATATTCCTATTTTTGTTGTGAATATTTTCGTTCTGTTTTTGTGAGATTGTTACAATCCCGAAGTTGATTCAATACAAATTTTGTTGTCCTGAAAAAATATGGTTCTTGGAATAAGGTAAGTACGTTATAAATTATGAAATTCATCAGACATACAATGCCAAATATTTTGACAGTCAATAACGTCAAACATTTTTTACGTCGCTGCTTATTAGTGTTACAAACTATTTTTGAAAAAAATATTAACTAAATTTTAATGAAGTTGAAAATGAATTTGCTTATTTTTCCCAAATAAAAAGTTATATCTTTTTGAGATTGACTTTATACGTTCTGTACATTATATGGCCCACGCTCCATACATTTCTGAAACATCTCCTTTATAAAATATTTATATTGTCACAGAGTTTCAGTTCTGACAAATTTATTTAAACGTATCTCTCGTGGACTAATAAATAAAATAATTTACAAATAACTAAAAATCGTTTTACGTAATAAAAACTTATTTGGATTCTCATTTCAATTTGTTTAAAGTTGAGATTACAATAGTAAAAAACGTTTATTCACAGCCCTAAAAACTAAAATAATAACAAAAGTAAAAAAGAAGGTATATTGTATGTTTGGCGGAATAATTTCTCAAAAATGGCATTTTTAAAGAATAAAAAGTACATTGTAAGAAAATATTACAACTGCACCTGAATTGCAACTTTCTTAAAAATATTCAACATTATTTTGGTCAAACGTAGTATAAACATAAGGCAGTGTAATAATGCACAACAAAATTATTTCCTGCTATACATCTCTGGAACAGATCCAAGAAAAAACAATGGTAAAATAAAAATGTTCACCGTCTGAAATCTTTCAAGATTGAATATTTATATACTAATATTATTAATCTTATTTTATAATGTCGATGAAATGTTTGAATATAGGCCGACTTAAAAGTATTATTAATTAAATCAGTGTCTAATTGTTTGGTTGATTATTACATACTGTTTAATGTGTTACTCAAATTAGATTACACAATGTGTTAATAAATAGACATTTAACGTATATACACATAGAAAAATTAAATTGCTCGTGATTATTGATTCGATTTTCTGGTACAATGAATAAAAAATCTTAATGGAGAAATTTCTCTTACGTTGCAGCTTCTATTGTCTCGTAAGCGTAAAGTTATTCTTTAATTTATTAAATAAAAAATACTACCTACTTAAAATAGGTTCTATCTATAATGTACTAAAAATATAGTACCCTAGTAATCTGTTAATTACATTCTTTAGTTTTCATTAGTTCATACACATTTATTTTATTTCATAGCCATGAAGGTCGTGCTTAAAAATATGCACAGCACATAAGGATGTTAACTTATAATTTTTAAAGTTAAAAAAAGATTTAACTAAATGACAAGCTTATCTCGTCTTAAGATCTAGTCATCGTTTTCTTGAGTACTCGAGTTTCTTACGTGCTTTATATTTTACATCCAGCTTTATTAAATTCGATCAACTAAATGTTTTCTACGTACTCCATTTAAGGTGCTTTGTTCCATAAACAATGTACTGTGTGGATATATTTAGCTCTACGATGTATTCTGATTTTTCCTTTACCTATGTGCAATATTATTCGATGAGTACTTTGGCGTAATAGCACCATAATCGATCTTCGTTGAGCATTATAAAAGAAAGTAACCCTTTTCCCTATCTTTCTATCCTAAACCCTTTTTTAAACCAATATGTAGATTAGACATATTTCCTACATTTAAAATAATATTTATCCTAATTAGTTTCGGCATAAATAAAGTAAAGTAATTATAATGTAAAGAAGTCTTGTATCTCACGTCAAACCTTTATCAGTAGGAGATTGAGATCGTCAGGTGTACCCGTAAAATTAAAGAAGATAAATCCATAAAGTAACATCTCATGACATCATTAAATTTCATAAAATGTGAGTGATACCCTTTTAAAACGCTTTCTAGAGATAAATATGAGAAAATTTCATCCCAAGTATAACGGATATAACACTTGAACCGGTTTTCACTGAGCGTTCTTTACTACGATAATGTAAAATATTGCAGTGACTGTATATTAAAACTATTGGGCTTCTGTGAAAAAATACGATTCTTAGTCATTTGCAAGCACTCTACCACTAAAAAGAAAGCGGAAATAAGATAATTTACAGGTTAACTTGAGGCTACTTATCTCATTTTTCTAACCTTTCTCTTTATATATTTGCTTACCTCATTTTCCTCCCCTTTTTTCTTTATCTTAATATTAGGTTAATGAATCTTTAGTTGAAGTAATATTGGTAGATTGCAAAAATCTTATGTTAACCAAAGCGCTCAAAGTTTTATTCTACAAGTATTTGTTACATTTTAATACTACGAGTATGTACACTCGCGAGCGATCAAATCGACTCAACCCATGACGGCGCACATATGCATTGATTTTACTTAATCGACAAATGACAATTATAAAAATGAAATGGCATTCGTAAGCTTAAGGTGATATCACTATCATTAGAATTCATCAATTATTTCTTAAGTAAATGATGTCTGAAGGTAAGAGTAGGAAAAAGGAAAATTTAGGAAAAGGGCTTAGGTCTCGTAATTTGGAAATTACTCTATTCTCTACTACTCGTATTTAAAAGGGACTGAATTCCTGGCCCGTACTCTTCTTTTAAGCTCGTGTCTTAAGTGCTTAATATCCCGTGCTCATATCCGGGCTGAGCGCAACTGCCGAGCGACTCGTGCCGTGTAGCAGCGCCAGCCCACATTATGCATGAACCGCCGCCATACGCCACTGTTTCAGCAAAACAGCATTGGGTAAATCGTTTCCCCGGAAGGCTGTAAGCTCGGCCTCTCCTGTCACTGCCATGAAGACACATTCTGCACTCATCAGTAGACAGTACCGACCGCCAATGAGCAACGCTCCGATTAAGATGCTTTCGAGCAAATTGAACGTGCTCTTGTCGGTGGCCTACAGTCAATTTGGGACCCGTCGCAGGCCGTTTTGGTATCAAGTTGGCTTCCATCAAGCATCTTCCCACCGTCCACTCACTTACAGACACCCCTTGTACACGTCTCAGTTCCTACTACACATCAACACCCGTAAGGTGTCGATTGTACAGCGAGGTTAAGACAATAAAGCGGTCGTCTCTCTCTGAAGTGCACCGGTGACGGCTCGTTCTTGGTGGTCGATTGAAGGCACCAGTTTCTTGGAACAGTTTGCATAGTCGGCATACAGCAGACTGGTTCAAGTGGAGCTGGGCAGCGACTACTCGCTGGCTTAATCCTTGTTGCAACAAGGCAACAACTTGAGCGACTTCTTCTGGTGTGGTACCCATGGTTTCACGAAAACATGGAATGCAATTCACTGAGATGTGTACCGGTCAACTTGTGATAAGCGACTGATAAGGTAAACCGGGTGTGGGCTGGTTTCATAGCGGGGGCAGGTAGAGCAACTCGTGGACAACGCGCCTAATTAAAATACGTCATTAAATCAGCGTTTAAGTTTTTTTGAAGTATATTGATTTTAAATGAGAGCATAATTCTTTAGCTTTCGAACGACATATCATTTTTGTAATTAACATTTGTCGAATTAGTAAAACCAATGCATATATGCGCCATCAAGGGTTGAGTCGATTTGGTTCCTCGCGAGTTTAGTTGAATAGAAGTAAAAAAGTGGGATGATATTCAATCTGTTACTTAATTAGCAATAGCTATCGAGGTTAACATTAACATAAAATATGTTCTTTTAAATAATTATAATATAAGAGTTATACCTTGATAAACATAACATAACGATATATATTGTTATCATTAATGGTTACCATTAACAATCTCAACTATTGCCAGTGTAGCGTGAGCGTCAAGGCCATCCTTGTACTGCCTAAGAGGCAATTGTTACAATAACGTAAACCAAAACACGTAAAATCTAATGATTCCATTTAATAGGTTATTCGTCACATCCATCGTATATTATCAGGCTCAGTTACCAAACCTTTAAGGTAATAATCAAATAACTTTCAAACTTTTGTTTATATTATTTAGATGATTAAAATAATTAAAGTAGAATGAGACAATGGAATGAGGTATAACAGTTTAATCTCATTTATCAAGATATATATTTCCACTAATATTTTCGTCTCTTTAAATCCGTCGAATTGAACCTCTGTACGCCATCTTAGAACGGCTGTACACATGCCAATTGCGTATAATGGGACTTTTACACAAAATGGCAAATTTGGGAAACTGAATGCTCTGCTTGCATATTATACAAGGCTGCCCTTTCCGACCGATACGCATTAGGATCTTGAAAGACCGGTCGGCGTATCGGTCCAAAAATACCGCGGGCAATAATTCATTCAACACGGAAGTCATTCGTGGCAGGAAATGACGACATCACACATATTTTTAGATGATTTATCGAGTTATACGATGAGAAAATTTATCACATAACGGTATTATTCCCAACAATTCCTCAAAACAGTTCCTGTGGTAAACAAAAACAGTAAAGAGCACAAAGAGACGCGATGTCCCTTTGCAGAGCAAAATCAAGCCGATCAGAAAGAGTTTGGACGCGAACTATTTCAGAGCCTCAACGCTGGATGCGGTCAAATGGAAGGAGCTTATAATAAAGTTCCCAGCCCAGAGGTCAGAAAAGTATTCCATTAGTGGACAAACTTTTGCTTTATATAACTGCATTAGATGTGAAACCTGGATATAATGTCTCGCTCTGCTAAAGACGCACAGCTTTTTAAAAGTTAATTTATATTTGCCTTTCAAATGACTGTGAAACTGGGCGTAACTCAATATGTCAACGCCGATAATCCAGATCGATGTTGTGGCAACCAGGGAAGCAAACCGAGGATATACAATTTTTTTTGCGGTGAACACGCAAACTTGTGACTTCTGTGGATTTAATTGTACTGAATTTAGTTAACCCCTATTCGAAATTTTGCTAAGTAAAACCTCGACTTTAGACAAGTTGGTTCCGGCACTCCTTGAGGCGGTCCTGAAAAATATTTTTTGACTTGTATACAAAGTGCCAACAGTACTTTCATCTACATAACAATGAATGTTTCTGTTTTTAATTCGCCCGGTAGATAGATTTCTATTGGGTATCAGGACCATCTTAATTTATTTACGAATGTTTGTATATAAGTGTGTTTGCTAATATCTGCTGAGGAATAAGAAGTGATACTGCATTTACTGTAGATCAGTTATCGCTAGCAGTACTGAAGCGATATGAAATATCGATAGAACGTATAAGTAATTTTCTGTTTCATTAGTCTATATTCGCTAATTCCATATTTGTGTTTTATGTTCTGACATGAATACAAAAACTTTATTAATAAACAAAAGTAAGTAAAGTAATCTTCGTTATAGTATCAAGTCATCGAAACAATCTTGAATAATAATCGTCCTTAGATATATGTAACCGTTTACTTTTAAATTAGTTTAGGATATTAGCAGTATAGTTTATATTATTTTAGGATGACGTAATGACGTTATGTGACGTAACACGTGTGAGTATGTTTATAAATTTTAGGGATCGTGACGTTTTTACATTAAGGATAACGGTAATCCTATTTTGCAATTACACTGATAAAGAGTAAGCTAGTAATGCACAAATTTTCACAATTAACTTTTATATAAGAGATGACAATTTTTTACATTAATAATATCTATTCGGCCATTTCTGACCTAACACACATTATAATATAAAAAGCCACAAATACAGTGACTTTGGGTATAAATCATGAAGTATTTTCTGTGACTCTGTTTCCTTTATAGACAAGGAGACAAACAAGCAAGCGGTTCACCTGATGGTAACTGATTACCGCTGCCCATGGATTCTCGCTACACTAGAGAAGTGACAAAGGCATTGCCTGCCTTTGAAGTAGGTATAGGCTCTTTTTTGAAGGTTGCCAAGTCGTATCGGTCGGAAAATAGCGCTGCTGATAGTTAATTCCACAAGGGTGCCGTGCGTAGCAGAAAATTATGACGGAATTGCATTGTGGTGGAACTGCGAACAATTGATGTGGTAACCATTTTTTTAGCAGTAAGTCAGAGTAGTTTTGTTCAGTTATTATGAATAGATTTTTTGTTTAAACTTAAACAACTTTACGGATTTTATAGCAGTTTATTGTTATCACCTGTATAGTACAAGCGTATAAGCTTGATTCTGGATTTGGTCTCTCCTATACAGGTCAAATAGAGCTATAAAAATTGCCATGAGTCAAGGTGCATTAAAACATCTATAGCATGAATGTAAGTTTAAAGGTTTGTTCGTTTATAAGAATATAGTCAGTTCTCCATTGATTATCATATAATTTTACACACACATTGACACTGGTACGAAATAGATTACTTTTTATTCAAAAAATAAATATAAACGTAGGGCGGACAATAGCTCTCAAACAGCTATTAAGCATAATAATCTAGCCCAATGACACGAATAATATTATAAAGTTATGCATAGAAAATAAAAAAGACATATTTATTAGTTCTCGTGTGGTTTTGGCTATCATTTTGAATTTGAATAAATATAAGTCAACGTTCAATTTCTAAAATTTTATTTACAATAATTTACAAATAGAGTTATTGATACAAAACAGTTATATCAATAATTAAAATTACAATCTTCAGCGTATATAAATAATGTGAAATTTTAATTATAAATATATGCATTGTTTTAATAAACACACAGACATTTGATCTATGAAATTTAGTATGGTGCTACAAAATATGCTTTGCAAGAAAAGCATTTTTATTTGTTGTTAATTTTTATTCATTTGTACGGTAGTTGAGAATAATAACTGAATGTTATTGTAACAAATATTAGTATGTGTAAAATACGATAACACAAATATTAATTGACTCCTATAATTGTGAATTTAAATTACTGTAAGTCGGTATAAGGTAATATCTTAGTTTCTTTATTAGAATATATGTAGATATATAAGGTTATAATATTTATTTACAAGTCTGTTACAAAATAATAAGCTATTGAAAATGTCTCCCTCTATTTTGTGTAGATCTAAATATATGTTAATAATTTTCTTTTTGTTTTAAATTGTCTACGATACAAATTAGTTGATTTAAAATTTGCAAGAATATGCCACTTATTCTCCCATACATTTCTAATTTTTAAATTATATATTTTGTTAATTTAAAATTTATTTTTGAAATAAAGTTTATTAAGACAATTACTTAAGTGATATCATAAAATATTTCTAACATCGATTATAATTTAGTAAGCGTAACCATTCAGGCTCCAGATCTGCTGCCGTAAAGGTGGCGTACAGCAAATCTTGATTCAATTAACATACTTAATATATAATATTTTCCTAGAGTTACATTTAGTGACTAGATTTAGAAATCTTAAAGAAATTAAATTTCCGAAATTTTTACATCATTAATCATATATGTGTAGAAAAGTATTAATCCATATTTCATAAATATGTTTATAAGTTGTTAGGCAATTTTTTGTATTAAAATCAATTTTCAAATGGTTACGAAAAAAAATAATAAAAAATTAAGTTAATGTAAATCTATGCTAACCTTATATTATTTGAAACATACTAAATGCAAAGCTGTTTGTCATATTTTATGCAGGACACAATAACTTCAAATATAACACTTAATAATATAAAGCTTTGTCCACGGTATACGTGTTGTAAATCAAGGACTTTATTTAATTTTTAAAGATAAAATGATATTTTTAATTAACGTAAATACTAATTTTTAAGACTTATAAATTAAACTCATTTTAAAATTAAATATTTTTCCACAATTTGCCTACACATAAGTTAACTTTTATAACATTGCCATGGTGTATTCAAAACAGTAAATGTAGCAAGTCTCTGTAGAATGTCTAGTGTTATACTTTGGATACGCCAGAATATTTTATAGATATTCTTTAAAAAAAAAATAAATCAATAAATGCCTTATTAAAGTATATTACGTCTTTTTTAAATTGTCAAAACAACAAATAAGCGCTTACGGTTATGGTATAGTTTTAATATTTAATGCTTTAAATGATTAATATATAATACATATCTAAATAAGTTCCTTTCATACTACTTTAATATTAAACGTAAATGTATGTTCATAGTATTTATTTTCTATAATAAAACTACGATTGGCGCCGGCGATCTATACAGCAGACAGCTCTCTTTAAATTTTCAGCAAAACCAGTTTTAGGGATTTCGACCTCGTGCTTAGATATTTCAATTATTTTTGGTGAATTAACTTCGTTTGACCGATCAGTCTTTAAATCTGGTCTGATATTATCCAAATCCTTATCGGATCACGTGTCTGAACACGGATACTTTACGATTAAATCTATTTCCTCTTGATCGGGCTTAACATTGCGTACTTCAGTTTGTCCCTCATATTTCTTTGGTCTTTCGCCTAATTTGTTTTCAATGTTAACTAAAACATCGGCAACGCATCTATGATCTTCTGGTGATTTCAATTCCCCGTCATCGCCGAATGCGGTTTCTTGATTGGTGTTCTCTTTTCCATTGTTATTCTGCTTATCATTTTCGTTATCAGCTTTGCTATCCTCCTCTGCACTGTTTTCATTACCTTCTAAAATCATTCTATGAGTTGCTTCCTCTATGACACTGTCAGTGGGTGCTTCATTTATGCAAGAGTGAGTTAGGGTAAAAGGAAGCTTTAGTGACAGGTCTCCACCCATAGCGCTTATAGTCAGTTTTACTTTTACATAGTAGGAAACGTAAATTGCAAATACATTTCGATCTTCTGGTGAGTTTGAGTTACATAAGACAGTAGAAGCCAAACTTGCCCCTGATTTAGAATATGAGTCTTCCAGTGCAATCCAATTTTTGGTAACACCTAAAAAAAGCGTATCATAAAGTCAAATTAAATTTAAAGTTTTATTTACTAGTATAAATATAAGTCAATGCATACCTCTGTGTGGCGTCAAAGTGTATGTTTCAGTGAGTGTTTGACCAGGCACAACTGGTGCGCCATTTCCACGAACTAACGCTACAACGTTTTTGAATTTTCCATTTGAAAACATACAAACATCAACATGTTGAATGACGAGAACCTAAAAATGTACACATATTCATAAGTATAAAATACATAACTCTACGGTACTCTTCGGTTATTTTAATGATGTTAGCTAGAATAGTCTGTTATATTTTGCGTAAAAGGAAATATTATGGTAATATACAAATAAATTAAGTATAGCCTACCACATTAGAATACATACTAACCTTGATACGCCTCACTGTTTTGGATGAATGGTTGCCTATTACAACGCTTACGTTTATCGATTCACCGTGAGAATACGTCGTTTTATCTAACCAACCTTCAAGCTCCACCCTATTAACAAATAATACATTGAGCTCGTAAAAGGACTACAGAATATATTAAACAATCTATAGAATACATAATATAATCACGTAGGTAATCATTTCAATTTACACTACATCGATATTTATTTAGCAGAGGATGCGTTATGGAGTTCGACAATATTTTACGCATTTCAGAAGTCTTACAAAAACAAATTCAATATATTACAGGAAGCTCAGATGTGGTGTGTTCTTTATTCCACTTGTTATTTTGTTGTACCAAAGTGCTCCCAAACTATTTTAATTTTCAGTGTGAACACAAGCATACGTTAGATTATTTTCCAATTTTTCAGATAGTACTGTGAAAACAACCTGACCGTTACGTCTTTGCGTATGTAACATGTAACTCGTAACTGTCGAGGACGTAAGAGAAAATATAGATTTATCCTAAAATTGATAAAAAAAAATTATTTAAAAGAATTTAAACAAATATAACTAAACCACAAAAAACTGGCATTACCAAATTTTAAGAGGGCAAAATATTATTGACGAAATTGGAAATCAATAATAATAAATCAATAAAAGTCAATTTAGTTTTTGTTATCTTGATAACTTCAAGAACGTACTAAGGTAAATAATTTTAAGTTAATTTAGTAGTTACTATATGTATTTATTTATATAATAAACTGCTACACTATTATACCAATACTTATTTACGTCTACAAAAAAAATCTATAACATTTCTTTTAAAATTCAGATTATGACGCTCACCTGCCGTCCGATAATAAAAACGGCTTCTCAACAGTCGCTCTAGGCGGAGCTTGCTCTAAATTTTCTGCGGACAAAGAAAAACATAATTTTGGTATAAAGATGAAAAAAATAATATTTTTTTAATTAACCAAATTCAAAACCGAAATAAATTGATTTTTATAGTATTTATGCTATTTGAATCGAATCGGTTATAAATTATTTATGTCACTTTAAATTTCCAGTGCATTTTTCAAAATAATTATATGCTATTAAATAATTTACTGAGAAAAATCAATAAACAATCATGTAATATTATTTGCGATATTGTGACTTACCATTTTCAGCTCGTTTTCCTCTGTGATTTTCATCCAAATCTAGCTTTGTTCTGTTTTTAAGTCTAGAAAAGATTAATATGTTTTAGATTAAGTTTTACTCGACGGCTCTGTTAAAATAGGTTTTCAGATTAAAACGATGACCAATAATTAATAAAACTGAAACGAATTTTATTGCATAAAATATAGACACATAAATAAAGTATATTTAATACTGCGATAGCTTGGGTTTTACGCATTAATAGATATTCTATACCAATGCTTAGTAAAAATTATTTTCTGTTTAAATTACTGCCGGCTTCAAAATAGCGTATCCATATGAAACACACACGAAAGATAACTTAAACGACAGCCACACAATTTCGAAAATCACTGACAGGCAGGAATCATATAAAAATAACATTATTTTTAATTCTATCGCCGTTATTAAGATGTAAGATTATTATTCTTTTAAATATCTTCCACCTTCAGACATCAGTAAGTTAATATTTAATTACATGTATGAAAAATTAACAATAACAGATCTGATTTAAAATATTTTTTTAGTAGGTTTAAGTTGGGTAGCACGTTAATGATTAATCAGAGCTTAAGCTATAACCATCGCCCATGGTCTGGAATTATAATCTTTTAATTGGAAAAAAAATATGAGGATATATACTCTTTTCATATTCTTTTCATAACTGGTATGGATGTTCAAGTCTTTCTATATTAGTTTTAATCTGCAATTATCTAAACAGCGTATATTATATTTCTTATAAAATTAGTTTAGTTTTATAGAAAATAATGCTCCAATAATGATTGACGTTGTGTTATTTTCCTTGTCCATAACTATAATATAGCTTATCATAGTTATGGACAAGGAAAATAACACAACGTCAATTTCGTCCTTTTTCTCCACTTTTATCTTTCATCTAATAGGTGTTTAATCAAGATGTAATTGAGATTTGATGTGATAGTCGACTTACGAGATTCTTTAAATATTTTTACGAGAGCAACCAGTGAACGTTACATATTGGTCTTAAGGCGGTATTTTGGAAAACCTAAAGTATTACAAAGTGAGATTTACTAGAATAGAATAGAGCCCTATTGCTCTAATTAGTATACCCAAATGGGTTTTATTATTGCCTGGTAGTATATAATATAGATCCCATCTATTCTTCGAATTCAGTTTTTCACTTTGGGTTGTGGATGAAAATTCTTTCGAAAAAAAATCTCTCTCAAAAAATTATATATATTAAAATAATTTATTGAGAGAGGATTCATTATATATGTTAATATTTTGAGTCTCTAATTTGAATTTATTCTTTAAAAAACAGAGTTAACACCAAGCTATTATACAACATATCAGAAGTACTGGACAAAAAAGTGTGTAAAACATTTTCTTTGACTCAATTAAAAAACAAAAAAACTTTGAGACATTTGCAAATAACGACGTGACTGTACTAACCTGAGCATATTATGGTGGGCTAAAGCACTAAGTGTATGATGGGGCGAGTGAGGCAACACAGCCGGTGGTACCGGGTTTCCAGGGCCTTGCAGAACTCTTATACCCATCCGAACCGTGTTGCGGCGGGAAATTTTTTCCTCAGCCCGATCAGCTTAAAATTAATAAGGCATTACCAAAAGATCTGAATTCATATCTAGATAATTGAGAGCTAAGATTGACAAAAGTTTGCGCACATATCTTAACACACTTAGAGTACACTCTTGTGATATACAGAACTGAAGGGACAATAAATTTATGCCCTTAGCCACTCCTGGCCTGGAGGAGATTATTATATTTAAAAATTACTACGTTATAAATAAAAAAATTTTGTACTATTTTGTTATTAAAAATGCTATGCAGTATCGATAATGCACTTTAAATTTATATAATGTAATAAATAAAATATATTAATTGTAAATAATCTAATATTTCTCAGAAATTATGTATATGATTCACATTATAAAAATAAATTGACTGTGCATCGCTAGAAAAATGACCGTTGTACATCTAATTTTGGCAAACAATGATTTCTATGAAATGCTTACGAAGACCCTTGTAGGATCTATCTATGTCATCCTATATTTTTCATTAAAAATCTCGGTTAAGAGTGAGGTGAGTATTGTTAGACTGGTTTGCGGTTACCGATGTATTCAATAAATTCTAAAAGAACTGAATGGTTTCGGTTTTAATTATGTAACTTGCCCGAAAATTCCAGGATAAACCTACAGAATGAAATCCTCTCCTATGGTAATTCAACTGTGTATTTGGATTTCTGGACCTTGTTTAATGGATTTCAATTTTTGCTCTACACATGCAAGTCCCCTTATTTTAAGTTTCATACTCTTTAAAGTAATGTAAAGAAAATATAAAAAAGAATAAATATTTGACCACAGTGTCTCTTCCCATTTCTTCTCTGGGCTTATCTAGATTTGTGAACCGGTGGTAGACTTTTAACTTCCAGTTATAGCTGGATTTAATAATAAATGAAAAAAAAGTAAACTGTGAATTCTGCTGTCGTTTGTTGCCTAAGGAAAAAGGTCACCCAATTGATAAGCGGGAGGTAATGCTTTTAGCATTAAATTCGCCGTTAATGGGTAAAATAAAGCTTTACCTTTATTAAATTAACGTTCAATAAACAAAACCGCAAGTAAATGCATACTTTAGTTTATATTACCCAAATAAACACAAGGCTCTATATATAATAGGACGTAAATTTATAACGTGTAGTCATTTTCATTAAGGATCAAAACAATCGTAAAGTTGAATGATTTTTTATGTACAAATAAAAAATATCTATAATTTTTAACAAGGTGTTTAATATGCTAAAAAGTAATATAAATTATAAACGCGGTATTATGGTTCAAAATTACCGATATACGCCCGAACGTCATATGACGTCCCGATTGGAGCGCCATGGTACTGCTTCGCTGGCACCAGCTGAACACTTGGCGGTGCCAATGGTGTCAATTCCAAGTGGAATGGAAACGCACTAGTACCTAATCGCTTTATTAGGGCATCCTGAAAGCACGTTATTCATTGC
>JAOCPS010002069.1:0-18325 GCA_025505425.1 Graphium colonna | reverse complement strand
ATACATCATTATGAGTTAGGAATACAATATTTTGTTTGGTGATTTTATGATTAAGTTTTCAAATATGTACTGAGAAGCAACAGACAATATCTTAAAATGAAAAAAAAATACAAATTAATAATTATAAATATTAATAACGTATATTTTTTGAGATTATTAGTAATAATTAACAATGTTATATTATATCGCATCTGTAATGCACAGTGTAGTCTTCATTGTGTTCACTGATTTCAATAGAAGATTTATCTCTTTCTAATATCTCTAGGAAATAAAATTTGTTTTTATTTAAATTGCAAGAAATAACAATGATGTAAGTAACGCAAAGCCTTTTTGTTGTTTTAAAACTATTGTTAAAATAATAACTTACTATATTATTTCCTTTATACTGCAAAGAAATCGTGGATGATATTAAAAAGGAATCATACATTTTGAATTACACATAAATGACACCCAGTGGTAGCTTCGCTGTTTGTACAAGATTTAGTCTAAAGATGTTTAGGAAGCCACCCTTACTTGTTTTTCGTAAAAACGAAACATGAACATTATTTTCTTAAGTGTACATTAGTTTTATCACCAGTCACGTTTATTTCTCAATCAATTTTTTTTTAATCCGTAAAAATGAAGAAAAGGAACTAAAAACCTTTATTTCAAAATCATCATTAGTACCCTAATTTGTGTCGTGTTATAAGAATTAAGCATTGGCATTGGCTTCAGCATTTTGGGTCGTCAGTTTGATTGCGACCTGGCGCGCGCTAAACTGGTTTTTGGGCGTCAGTATAAATGAACCTTTGGGTGTAACAGTATATTTGGATACGTTGATTGTCACTATATATATGATGCTGACTGCACACAGAGGAACAAATACAAAAACCATCACGCTGGAAGTGGTGTTAAAACTTTTAATTGCTCGTAATTCTTCAATACTTTAATATTAACTCATGGTCTAGCTGTAAGTTTTCCAAAAGCGTATAAAATAAAATTATATTGTAAATATGAATATCCAAATATATATTTTATGTCCTTCCCATGTTATGTCCTCCCCAATTTAACACACTACAAGTACCCGGGATCATTTTTCACAATACAAGCCTCTCGTCTTCTTTTTGTTTTAATTGAGGTCGATAAGCGACATGACAAGTGTACTGAAGATTTTTGAAGACTCAATAGCTGATCGGGCACGGTAACAATGTATGCGCAACAATCGACGTCTAAAAGCGTAAAATAGAAAATTGTGATTTTTACCACGCTGCTAGTTTTTTTTTTAATAGAAAAATCTTAATTCCTGCTCAAAAAATTATTACTTCCTTTTGTAACACAAAAATATATCAATAAAAACTACAGCCTAACGATATGTAAAAAGCATTAAAAATCTTGTTACATTGCGAAACATCGTTCATCAAAAACACGCATGTCACCGCTGGAGGACTCCAAGTTACGCACGTAATGTTATTAGGCGTAACACATGTAATTTATATTCTCAACAATGCTGCAGAATTTTATGAAGAAAATGATACGTTCGCAATTTCATGTGACGGTCTCTTTATATTTTGTTTTTAATATATTAATATAGAAACTCCAACATAGGATGGTTAGGAGCTCACACCAACCTTGGTCATAATTATTAATTAAATTATACCAAATTACTATACGAAAATTTTAATATAAAAGTTGTAGTTGTTATGTGTGCCTTACATTAATAATAATTTCATAATAGCTCGACTTTTCGAATGACATCAGGATGTCAACCATCTCAGTTTAACTAACAAATGCTACAGTTTTTGAAATTTCGGGTGTTATCCTTAAAAATATACTGAGGTTTTTAATCACCAACACACAGGTAATCTGTTTTACGCTATAATTTTTTTTTACTAATAAAAAATTCAAATATTATCAAATCCCATAATGTCATAACTTTTACAATTATTGCTCATGAACCACTTTACTACACATAGCACCCACTTGGACGAGCTTCTTTATGAAGCTCCAAATGGTAGTTGAACTTTTAACAAATAGTCATGCTGAGACCTTGACAACAATAGTCTCCTGATCTCATATCTCTGTAACAATCACTTACTGACATAATAACTTAGCACTTTGTAAAAGAACTCAATCAACGGTCTCACAAAGGGATGGTCAATGTTTTTCCTCTATTGCCAATTGGCACCACAAATGGTGACGTAATTATCGTTCTTTTATTCGTGTTACAACCACAATTTTTAATATGGATGTTACATAGCTTCCTTTTCAAGCTTCCTTTTGAGTCCAATAGCATTTTACAAAGTCTAAGATAACAATCATCATTATCGTCATCTACAGCCCAATTTCGTCCCTTGCTGAGTATAGGCCTCTTTGTTTAATATTCATTTATACTTCACTCTATTAATCTCTTTTACTCACTCATTCTTCCCTTCGTGATGTGAGTTTTCAACTGTGCATATCGTGTACTCATTTGTTAACCTTCAAAAAACAATTATATGTATATTCGAAGTGAATGAACGAGGTAGTTGCCACCAGAGACGTTTTGGTGATACAGTCCAGCCAATAAACTTCAATATCGTACACTTTTTATACTTGCGCCATTTATAACGATCTGTCGTTCATCGAATTTATCGAAAGTGGTGGAGAATTACATCCTTTCACAGCTTTTGCTGTACTTCTGCGGCCGCGCTCGTTCCCCTTTACAAAGTCGGCATAAAATAAAATATGCATGACTTTGGGAATGCCGGATGGCTATGTCGATCCTTATTCTTTTCCCAATACTATCCCCTCCAATTCCTTAATTCCGACACCATCATATCCAAGAAAATTATACTATCCAATTTCCTAGGTTGAAAACGCACTCGCAACTCCCCGGATGTTGCGTGTGCCTATGGACGACGAGATCGTCTGCCCGTTTGTCTTTATTACTATAAAAAAATCTCGTCCAAGTTTTATCTACGACGCGCGGGGTTTTTCAAAGGCTACAAACTTTAAACTGTTTATTAACATTGCCATAGTTATAAATATTACATTTGCATAATTGGCTTTTTTTATGTTTTATACAGATCTCTGCCTGTTTTAAGAATATTCATCGTTACATCAGAGGATAGCTAAGCTTAAATATTTCATCACTAAGTTCTGTTATTAATTCGTAATATCCACATTCGACTATTTCATGTAAGATAATAAAAAGATCATCGGTTAGATTTCCATTATTTCGATATGCATGAAATATAAAACTTAAACTCGTGATTGGCTAAAACTAAAATGATATTTATCATTGCGTGTTCGAACGAGTACTTGTTAAAATGTTACCTATTTTAAACTTCTTATAAAAATATATTTTTTATGTGAATAAGGCTAATATTAATGTACTACTCATTTGTAAACTATTAAAAAGAGTTTATTAAGATTTAAAATGTTCTGATATACTTAAATGAAAATATTAGAATTTTTATGAAAAATCATTAATATAAACTCTTAAAGAGCGTGAAACAAGTTGAAGGCAAATTCAAAGTTTTATACGAAATCAGATAGAATATTAAAGGCAGAGATAATTATAGCCCTCAAAAATTAAGTAATCAAATTACGACAACCTTATATAACAAGATAAGAATCACCTGATTTAAGAGCGAGAGTCTGTAGTTTAAAATGTATGGTACTCCATTCAATAATGTATGGACTTGGTACTACTACTAAATAATATGGCAAATATATATACACCAAACAACAACCTAAATTAAAAAATAATGCACAAATATTAAAAAAAAACTAGTTAAATGTAAATATTAATAACATATATTTTTTCATGTTATTTATCTCAACAATACGCAATTACATAAAAATTTTATAGAAACATTCGAATTGAGTTTTAATTCTTTTTTAAGTCGATTATTCGTCTTAGCTACATCATTCTTTCTTCTTGCAATTTAAAGGAAAACAAATTGTGTTTTCCAGATATATTGGATAGAGGTAACAAGTTTATTCACATATATCACAGAAAATAAAGAAAACCGACTTCAAAGCCTTAAAAGTGTACGTTCGAGACATACCTTCTACGTTATTTTGATTTTAAAAACAAACTACTAATCCGATTTTTATAAAATAATTGTACGACCATTGTGGAAGTGTATTCTACGATTCACATCAAACTAATAAAGCATCACGAAAATTTGATAATAAGCCACAGCGTAATCAGTGTACATACATAAAAAAGACGAAATTCTATAGTCCACGTAAACAAAAATATTCGTAAAATGAAAACTTCAAAGCCAAACTGTTTAAAATATTTATGGAACCAAATGGCAACCATTGCGCATCAAACTAATAAAGAATCACATAAATCGTATCATCAATCTCAGCGTAATTAGTGTGCATACATAATTT
Source organism: Graphium colonna (assembly GCA_025505425.1). Taxonomy (NCBI): domain Eukaryota; kingdom Metazoa; phylum Arthropoda; class Insecta; order Lepidoptera; family Papilionidae; genus Graphium; species Graphium colonna. The sequence goes on along the minus strand of JAOCPS010002069.1, from coordinate 13,960 downwards.
AAAAACAATCGAATTAATAACCTCCTCCTTTTTGGAAGTCGGTTAAAAAGTGTGCTCAACGTGATATATACATTAGAATACATGTAACAGTTATTAATATCGTAGACTTTTAGATAGTTCATTATAAAGTTAAAAATGGGTAAGTTTTGAAAAATATTAGGTATATATTAAAACACGAAAAAGACAGTTGAATAGAATATTATATGTTTATAACAGAAATAGTTTAAGTCAACATATAACAATATCGAATATTATAACTGACTTATTGTAAAAAGTTATTCGTGCAAAGTATGTGGTTTTTCGCAATCAAAACTCTAACTCCCAATAGATCATTTTGTCAACAAACATGTGCGATCGGTATGAGAATTTGTGAACTTAAAATTAAAATTGAATACATGAGAAAATTCAAATATTTTAATCGACATTCAGATTCTTATCAACTACGATACGAGCACAAAGTGCAAATTTTATAAGCGATAGTAAAGCAATCGGCAAATTCGTAGATGATTCTCAAAGTGGACAATCCGTTTGTTCTGTGATCCTATTAAAATGGTAAATAATCCTCATGCTGGCCTTTCCGAATATAATTTGGAATAAATATTAGTTATAATATTATAGAAATTAATAGAGAAGCAAAAACTTTGCAGCTGACTTCAGGGACATGTAATTTCCAACTCATATCGTTGTCCATAAAGAGTCCTAGGGTATTATCGACTTTGCCTATGGATTTAGTTGATTGTTGTACTGTACGAAGGGCATACTTGCGAGATCAAGTTTAGCAATCTCAAGCTTCCCACTAACATTGCTTGACATTTCTTAAGGTTGATAGATACTTCAAAGCGCAATGACCAGTCATAAATCGTTTTCAAGTTAGTGTTTAATCTAGAAATTGCATCATGGAGGTTGCCAACATTAGCCTGTATGTAAATCTGCAAATCGTCAGCATATAGATGGTACGAGAAATTGAGATAATTTGAGATGGAGTTTATGAAAACTGAATAAAATTTAGGAGACATAAAACTGCCTTGTTTTTGGACCCCAGTTTCTAAATCGGCCCACTGTAATGATTTTTGCCTCACATGAACCGATTGCTGACGTCCACGAAGATAAGATAGGAACAACAGTCTAGGGTTAAGGGTGCAAATTTTGAATGAGCTAGTACAGAAATCAGGGTGTCGTCATCAACTGTGTTAAAAGCGTTAGAGAAGTCGATAAGCTCCATTGCTGTTACTTTTTTATCATCGATCCCGGATCTAATATCATCGGTTACCTTAAGTAAAGCAGTTCTGGTGCTATGTCCAGAACGAAACCCGCACTGATAATTACTCAGTAGGTTATTTTCATAAATAAACGTGGAAAATTGCTTATAAACACAGGATTTTAGAACTTTAGATAGGAAAGGTAATATAGAAATTGGACGAAAATCAGCGGGAAGTACAGGATTAGAAATTTTGGAAAGAGATTGAACAATAGCTTTTTTCAAAGTGTTGGGAAGTGACCAGAGTCAATGGAAAAATTTATAATGTGCGTGATTACGGTAAATAGGAAATCTAAAATGTAGAGAATCATGGCTCTACTTATATCATCACAGCCCTAGGGCTGTGGGTGACTTGATGGACTAGATAGACTTCTTAACTTCATTCTCATCCACAGGAGAGAAATGGAAAGCATTGATGGACATGGGATTGAAGCTATATAAGCTATAGATTGATTACGAATTGCAGGGTCCATTTTAGAAATAGAGATAAAATGTTTGTTGAGATCCTCGGGGAACACAGTAGGACCGCAATCAAGCTCGCCAAGAGACTTGCCAACACCGAACGAATGAAGAAAATTCCACACATCAGTTGGCGAACAATTAATATTACTGTGGATATATCGGCGTTTAGTTGTTCGTACCACCTGATTACACCTATTCCTGACTAATTTATAGGCAGCCCAGTTTACATCAGTTTGGTTATTCTTGAATCGTGTAAAACCCCGATTTCTCCGTGTCATTGCTTTACGTACAGTATCAGACATCCATGGAGCTGAACAACGCTTTAATTTAACCTTTTGGAGTGGTGCATAGACATCAGATAAACGATGAACTATATCATTCAAAACAGTCACTTTATCATCAGCCGTTACAGCCTTTGCCACTTGCGTAAAATCGGTACCTGCCGCATCATTAAGCAGACTTTCTACGTTAAGGATTCGGCAATACACATAAACGGGACTAGGTTTTGGAGGTTTAATATTATAAGAAATATAAATGAGATCGTGACGAGAGAACCCTGGAGCGGATAATTGACCATGCATTTTTAAATGGTCAAGAGAACTTGTAATAATAAGGTCAATAACAGAGTCATCAGTGCCAACGTTGTGATGTGTTGATGAATAATTGAGTCTGTTAATATCTAGAGGTAAAATAGTGATATTAACAGACTCAATTATCAATTGAAGTTTTTGAGAACTTTTTCATGTTTTCACGCGTATCTCTGCCGTTTATGAACCGATTTAAACATTCTTTTTATAATCTGATAGGGTCTTTATAGTCCAACAATTTTTTTTGTAGATTTTCATGAAAATTGGATAAGTAGTTTGTTTTTAAAATCAAGATATAGAAGAAAAAATATTCCGAAAGTACACTTTTAAGGCGTTCCCTATCAGATAAAGAATACATGAAAAAAAAATGACAAAAACAAAAACATCCGAATTGAGAACCCTCCTCCTTTTTTGATGTCGGATAAAAACAGTAGTACGCCATAGAAGTATAAATGCACTTCATTCATACACTTTTCACTCTTTTTCATTGTCTGATATGACGATATCTCACATAACTAGAGATGTCAGGCGCAGATGAAATAAATTGAGGATCCTTATCTTTTACTAATAGTCTAAGATTCGGTATAAAAAATGTATAACCCATCAGTTATTTAAAGATAATAACAAACATATGTTGGATGATGAAAAAGTCGCAAATAGGTTGTCTAGCTAAATTACGTGCCACAGGTGGAAAAAGTAAAATGTTTTATTTTAAACTTTTTTCATTAAAAAAATTTAAACTGAGACCTAATTCACTTTTTAAAATTGCAGGGTTCTTTTTTCTTTAAACAGAATAGCATATTTGTCTGTAAGATATGTTTATTTTTTAAAATGGAATTATATAAAAAAATGCATATAACCAATACGTAAAAGTTTTTTAATCCAAAAAGTTTTAAATTAAACATTTTAATTTTTTACACCTTCGGCATGGGATTTGTGTAGACAATCTAACTGTGGTGTGTTCATAATGTATTATATTTTTTATTATTTTTAAATAAAAGACGAGGATATTATACCGTTATTTATACCGGACCTCTTACTATAGGCTACGAGGGTAGTTCAGTAATGGTACCTTAGCACTGCGCCAAGCAGGCCGGCGCCCACGAGCGAAGCCCCAGCGCCCATCAGGTAGTAGCGGTGCTGCGCCGCCTCTGCACCTGGCGACAGCTGCACCAGCCCCACCACCAGCACCACCACGCCCAGCAGCAGCGATCCCACTACCGCATGCAGCGCGGCCAACTGGCGAATGGAGCAGCGCTCAAACTAAGCTATGCGGTTCGCTAGTTTATTTTAATGAGCAGCTAAATTCTCCCGACTGTGAATCTTTATTTAGCTTGTCACTTTATTTATTAGATTAGGGCAAACTATATATTATAACTGAGTGGAAAAATGAAAATAAAACAAAAAGTTCGCTGGTCAGTAGACAGTACTGGGAAAATTATTCTTGATCCTAAAGCAAAAAGATCACAATTTAAAAAGAACTATTTTAAGACAATTTCCGACAAATTTTACAAGACCATCAAGATTTGAAGTAAAAACAAAGACGGTGACGGTCAAGACAGCGTTAATATAAGAACATTAAATTTGCTAGATCCAGAGAACATAAAAGGTCCTAGTGAACCATTTTAACCACATCGACGATATTGGTAAAATATCCGACGACTGGTTGAATTTAAGTTTTGTCCCTAAAAAGTAAGACGTCAAAGAGGTGTCAGGATTTTTGTACCATAAGCCTCATGAGACATCTTTTGGAAACCTTTATGACTATAAGACATAACCATATGAGAGCCAAATATAAAAGGTAAGCTCGTTCGAGTTCCATGTTGGCTTGCGCGCGAAATAGGCACAATTAGCTCTTAACGTCAAAAGGCGTAGTCATAAATAACATATACATATACAGTTGTATACAGGGTAAGACTTAAAATGAATTTGTCTTGAACTAAGTTCATAACTATTACGCGTGAATCATTATGATTAGGAGACAATCAAAAAATATTTGGATTATGTGGAACCGTGGGTATCAAATAACACCATCATGGAAATATAATACGGGTATCCGTAAAGAAGCGTAAAGAACTTGCGAGAGCGTCTTTAGAAGTGATGAGGAATGTTATAAGCAGTATTATTGCAGAAGCAATATTTTGCGACAGTACCTATAAAATTTGTTACGCCCTATCATGATGGGAAAGGTGGACGAGGCGGTCAGATGGAAAGTGGAAAGAAGGAAAATGGCTTTACTATTTTAAAGAGTGAACCGGCATCAAGGCCGTGGACTACCGTTAGGTTGGTTCCGGACAAAGAAAAGTTTAAAAAACTGATTGCGGACCCACAATAATAGAGTGATCCTAAAAGAAGAAGTAAAAATACACCAAGTCACAGATTATGTAAGGATTCACTAAGTTTTAGAATGCGAACGTTGAACGTTGCATATATGTATGTTATAAAGATTTCAAAAAACCGTTCACTCTCATAGATGAAATGTGGGAGCTTCTCTATCTCACGGGTTTTCATATTTCAATACAAGCATAATAACAGCACGGTCAAATTGTGATAGAAGTAGGTACCTTCCCGCAGACGTAGAGCTCGCCGCGCAGCCGGTGCGAGGGCTCGTCGTCGTCGGGGCCGGGCAGCGCGGAGGCGCGGCGTCCGCCCGCGCCCCGCTTCTCGGCGCGCCGCCGCTCATGGCGCACCGCCACCGCTGGCATCGCGCCGATCATCTTGGCTGCAACCACGCGCCACGCTTACTGTGGTAGAGCCACGCCGCGGCCAGCTGTACTGCGAGCCTCGACCACAGCCCTTCCCACAACTTCTAAGACCGGCCTCATAGATATTCTAAGGTATACGAGGCACCGCTTTGCTAATCGAACATGTACATGACCACAAGACCTAAGTATAGGCGAGACACTACTGCCTACTATCCTAAAAATTCTAAGACTTGCCTCACAGAGCTTCTAAGGTATGCGAGGCATTTAAGTACTTAGGAGACACTAATGCCTCACGAGCCTTTAGTTTACTCGCAAGACTTGCGAGACACCTAATGGTACCAATACCTATTATCACAAGAATACTCAGGTTATTTGCATCACGAGGCTTTAATTTACTTGCAAGATGTGCGGTTTCCAATAACTTTATGACAACAAATAACAAATATTTTATGCTTATAATAATAAGTTATTATAGAAAACATTACTTTATAATACCGTATATTAATTCAAAATACAAACACAAATGAATGTACAACTGAGTGATATTTTCGATAACCTGCTGAAGTCGTAGCCAGCGGGGTGCCTTACCGCAGGGTGAGTGTATTTGATTGGGTCAACTTCTGCTCAGCAATTTAGCAATTTACTCAATTTTATGGAGCTGTTGAAATAATATTATCATAATTTGTACATCAACTCAATATTGTGGAATTAGTAAGACAAAAAAGTTATATTAAATTACTTTAACCTTATTTTCCTTATATTCAAGCACGTATTTTAAATCTATGGGAGCGGATTAATGAGCTGTGCATGCATATATTAAAAGTTGGCCTCTAAAGCATTGTAGCGTGGTGTTAGGTCCAGCTCCTATTTAGGTCACATAGAGCGTCTGCGTGAATGCAGCTCGCGTGCACGTTATCGCGAACATTTCAAATTCTTAGGCATCCATAAATAAATCATTCTTGAACGTGTTTCTTAACAGTTTATATGCACATTATCTGATGTGGCGATTGATAGAAAGCATTATTTTGAGTAGACATTTTGTATAGTAACGTCGAGTCAAACTTGTTGACGTCTCGAGCACAAGTCGCTGCGTAGAACAAAAGTTTAGGTGTAGCGGAGCGTGAAGGGATGCGAGGAGAAGGGCTCACCGTGCAGCCGCCAAGAAGATTGACGCATATAATTCGTAATAGTAATGGCATTATACACTGTGATCAGGTGCCGGCGCGCAATGAGTTGGCTATCAGATCAGTCACGCAAGATCTTTCCAGTTGCCAATGGTAACAATTATTATACACATTTGGAAATACACAACTATTTAAATATATCTACTGTAAGCCGGTCTTTGTGAGGAAGTGGGCGAGGTTTCTGGCCGAGCCAAGCCATTGTCGGTGTCCGTAACAGCATAAGCCGCAGCGTGGCTCTACCACAGTAATTAGCGAAACATTTTGAAAATAATAATTGTAAATAGCACAAAGCCAAAGAAAAGTTAGGAATTAGTGAGAGGGATCGTGACATTTTATACTTACACCGCTGATTATCTCTTGGCTGTAGTAAAGACTGGAGCATATCTGAAAGAAACAGATATATGGTATTAATATTTTGATTAGGTTTCTAATGAATTCCTCCTAGCCAAAACTCGGCCAAGACGGACAATTTACTCAGAGATCATAAAGTTGTGGTCTACAGGTAATTGTTTTGGTTCTGTATGTTTTTGTGGAATTTGTGTATATAAATTGCCCTTAAAACTTAAGAGAGAGTTTACAAGTAAGTATTAAATGTACGGGCAGCGTTTTTTTTAAGTTCACAAGTGTTCGTGCAAACCCATTTGCACTCTTTGTTCCTTAACTTATTCAGTCCGATAGATCAAGTATCCAACATGAGAGGAGAGAGATCAGGCGAGGGACCGACCTTTAATATAGCTAAGATCATCTTAATTTTCAAGTGATCAGTCCGTTATTGCTCTAACTGGGAATCAGCCCTGTCGAATACGATCCACGATCGCTTTGTAAAGGATTTATATCTAGCTATGTAGTTACATTTAAATATATTGAGTTTATTACGTCGCTGCCTGTAGGATACTATAATATGTCTTTGTCTATGTGTGCAATTCGTTTCATTGCGTAGTTCGGTTTTTAAACTATAATTATAACGGACGATCAAGACAGCTAAGAAGACGGTGGCGAGAAGAAGAGATATGGTCGTGGGAAAAACTTGGCTACACATCGGCCTAAATTTCTAAATTCTCTGTGTAGTACATTGTTACCAACTATTTTTGTACTGTGTAATCGCTTCCGCATACCTCAGCTGTCCTGGGAACAGGTTGCTAAGGACAGATCCTGAGTGTTTAAGAAAATTGCAGAATTGATTTGATGGTAAATTACATGAGCAACGGTGGGGGAGCAACTTTTCCACATAGAAGCATTCCAATCTGCAGGACCACGTGTCGCCATGTACTGCTTTCGCGATCATCCCTCTTATTGCTGATCCGGATTATTTTTTTTCGCTTTAACTCTTTATTACATTTACCTTGAAATAAAATTACAATGGGCGGAGTTAATGCTACTAGGCATTATTTCCCAGTCAACTCTGCCTGCCCTTCCTGCCCTACTTGACTTCCTAGTCTACCCTTCGTAACGCTGATCTAATTGTTCAAGCCTGAATTAATCCAATAAACCTATTTTATCCAATTTCCCGGGTTAACAACGCACTCGCGTCTCTGCGGATGTTGAGTGTGCGGGTGGGATCGCCAAAAATCAGGATATCTGTCTACTCGTTTGACTTCCTTTAAATATAAAAACAAAGTTGGTTTCAAGTACTGAGAGAGTTCGGCTGACCTCGAGTGACGTTCACCAGATCACGCGTTGCTAGCTTTCCAAGCTGAGTTCCATTGTTTCTTTAGTTAAGAGAAATAAGGTACAGTAGCAATTCGAATCCACCCCTGTAATTTTATAAATCTGTTTTTGTAATAAATTCTGATATATTTAACTGAGTTTTATTAAGCACCGACGTGATAACTTGGATGCAGTTCCTAATAGGTGTATATTATAAGATTTAGTTAAACGTAATCAAGTGTAATTCCTATAGTCCTTTAAAAATAATAGTTAATCATAACTTTTATTTAAATAATAGTAAAAACTTAATTTCTATGGTCCAACTGCCTGGGTAAAGGCCTCCTCAAGACAGCTGATTGGAAGCAATTTCATTGGTGCCGGCACCAGGGATTGAACTCAGGTTCGCCTTGAGTAAACAGAATTGAAGGCGAGCGTCGGGACACTGAGTTACCACGGCTCAGTTAATATTATATTCTAAGTACGTTATCGATTATTTTTCTTGAAATAATTTTTATGCTCTCGTTTTCAGAGAAAAATCTTCATAGGAAAATATTCTTTAATACCGTATTGTCTCTTTTCTTAACATTATAGACGTATAGACGCTGTCTGTTTTATTTGTTCATAAGAGATATCAGATTCAGAAGGTAGATAATTAAGAGATACAGTTACTAAATATTGTCGTGAGATGTCCAAAGAACTCCAACATTTTCATAGTACACAACGCAGTACCATACGATATCGATTTACGTCAGTTCCTCACAAATGTAATATTTTTCACTGCGCTTAAGAGCACTTCGTTACGAGTGACGTCACAATCCACGGTTCGGACCATTAGTGTTACGTCATTCATTTGTCATCTCAGTACTCTTTGGATGTGGAATTCTTTTGAACTACTATATATAAATTGTGTGTGTGTGTGTAAAAACAAAAAAAATACTGCTTGTTTATAGTAAATGTACATTATTTTGTCCTTTTGTTTATTATGATAATTTAAACTATTATATATAAATTACGGTTTAAAATCATTGTGTTGTTACAGGTCCTTAATATTTGTGTAAATATTCTAAACAATTAGACTTCTGGGAGTTGGTGAAAATTGCGTTAAAAGATTCCGTTAGATACATAAGGGATATGCTAATAAAGGCGTGTTAAAAAGATGAATTAACTTCTGTAGATTAAATTGGTATGTCTATGTTTCTTTTTTTATGGATAGGAAGATAAACGAGTAGACAGTTCACCTGATGATAAGCGATCCCGTCGCCTATAGACACACGCAAAATCCGGAGAGTTGAGAGTGCGTTGTCAACCTGGGAGATCGGATATAATAGGTTTATTGGATAGGATGGGTCGGAATTAAGGATTTGGAAAGAATAGGAATTGGAAAAGAAAAGGGAAGACATGGCCATCCGGCAACCCCAAAAGTCATGCATACTTTATTTTATGCCGACTTTATAAACGGCGGTGGTACTTCCCGGGACGAGCGTGGCAGTGCAGCAAAAGCTGTGAAAGAATGTTATGCTCTACCACCTCTAAAACTTCCGTATCCCATCTCTAGTTGGAAGCAAAATAATAATTCTTAGTTATGATTATACAAGGGGCTTGTTGGCGAAAAGATCAGCTTGTTCATTCGATAAACTAGGCGCGCCCAGCGGTTTCAACGACCTATATATACTTTATTTTATGCTGAATTTATACAGGGTGGTGGTACTTCGCAGGGCCAGCATGGCCGTAGAATTGCAGCAAAAGCTGTGAAAAGTTGTTATGCTCTACCACCTCTGAGATCCTTATCTCAGGCTCCTTGTCTTTTTGAATGCTTGTGGAACTAATTAATTGAAAGATTCATATAGTCAACAAAATAAAGTTCTCCTAACTGATCTACGGCCACGGCGACCAGAGATCTCAGAGATCAGCTAACTGTGAAGATGATATTACAGTGCACAAGGAACAGAAAGTACCTCTGTTCCTTTGCATTCATAGCTAGATGGGACGGATATCTGAAACGACTGGAGAGAGATTGGAGACTGTACTTGCCCATCCGGCTCATGGGTCCGTCTCACCTTTATTTTCAAGCGATCGGGTCCGTATTGCCCCAACTCTATCAAGAAACATTAGCACAAAGTTATTGTTCCTCTATAGGTTTGGAACCGAGCCTTCAGTTTAAGATAGTCCACAAAGTTATGTACATGATGAGAACTGGCATGAAATGGCATAGGGCCAAAGTGCAAATTGTTTATTCATGAAGATTTAAAAAAGTTAACTTTCTGTTTATATATAAGTCGGAATAATATTTGTTAAATCGTCTGTTATCAGCGACGATACCGAGGACTTCAACCGCTTTATCAGACTAGCGTCTACGTTCTGTCGTTTCCATGCGTAAATTTCCTTATTATTGCATATATTTTTATAGATGCTTCGCTCCTATTAGCCATAGCGTGATATTTAGCCGCGATAAATGGGCTATCCAATACTAAAATAATTATTCAATACGCAACCGTAGTTCCTGAAATTAGCGCGATCTAACTCCCTCTCTCTCTGAATCTATTGAATCCTAACCAAACCTCCTAATCCTAACTCAAATTCCTAAGCAACCGATTTGCATAGTTCTTTTTTAATTGAAAGGCATCGATGGGCAGATTTGTCATCAAGCATTGGAAATCACGTAAATTTGACCATTCCCATGGTATACCCAAATGCGATTTCCCCATATAAGTTTCTTACGCTTGCATAGTTCCCTTTGTCTGTCTCCGATTCTTATTGTGGTGTGCATTTCGTTTAGAACACCTGCTGCAAAGCGTTTTTTATTTGAAATTTTGCAAAATTGGTTAACTTGAAGGGTGGTACATCATTAAATTACAGCTTATACTGCACTATTAGGGTCACGCTCGCCCGGGGAAGTAATAAAATAAAGTATGCATGATTTTGGTGATGCCGGATGGCCATGTCTATTCTTTTCTTTTCCCACTCCTGTCCCATCCGAATCCTTAATCCCGACAAATAAATAAACAAAAAATCTTATACTATCCAATTTCCCATTTTGAGAACGCACTTGCGACTCGATGAACCGTCTGCTCGTATGTCTTCCTTTCCATGAAAGAAAAAAACGGGAAGCTATGTGTCAAGATTGGTGTGGAGCAACACAGGACAACTCGTTTATGACTATTATAGATACTTGTAACATATTTTTACTTTTGAATTATATTATATTCTTTGATGTTCTATTTGAAGCTACATTTAATATCTCTTTTAGAATTGCTGATGTGTTTTATTACCGTAAGGCAAAATGCCAAAATTTTATGCCTTTTTTAAACTGGTTTTTGTTTCGATGAACCCAAAATTTATTTACATAGTGACCAATAATAATGCACGTGTAAAAAAATAATTATCTTCATTTTTAACAGACTTCAAAAATGGAGGAGAGTTTAAATTCGGATTTCCATTTTTTAGGAATCGATTTTAAAAATTCTTTTTTATCTGAATTTTTTTCAGAAAAATCGGTTACAAAACGCTTTAAGGCATTTTTGTAGTTTTTTTGGAAAAATAATGTTGTCCGAATTGTCGTATGAAGAAGATGTCTATTATAAGTAATAATAGACATCTTCTTCATACGACTTTGTTTGACTTTTTCTTTTCAAACCTAGTACTGAAGTTATTACGTGCTGGATTTGCAAATATCTTCACAAGCTTGCTTTTTTATTAGTAGTAGGTTTTTTTTATGAAAAGGAAAACAAACGAGCAGACGGTTCACCTGATGGTAAGCGATCCCGTCGCTCATAGACAAACGCAACGCAACTGCGTTGTCAACCTGGGAGATTGGATAGAATAGGTTAATTGGTTAGGATGTGTTCGGGATTCAGGATTTGGAGGGGGATAGGAATAGGAAAAGAAAAGGGTAGACCGGCATCCCCAAAAGTCATGCAAACTTTATTTTATGCCGGTGTACGAAATACAGTGCATTCACCCGAGAAACGCGCATTATGACCTAGATTTTATCACCATATTAACACGCTTTTATTAGCTTCACCTGTATATATTCATGTATGTATATATCTATCGGAATATTCCTAAGCAATTTTCACTTCACCAATTTCCAGACGTCTTAGTGGTTTGAGAATATGCACACGTATTAAGGACCTACGACATCACAATAATTTAATTAAAATAATTTTATTTCCACGGAAAATTAAAAACAACCGACTTCAAACGCATTAAAAGTGTATTATCGAAACATATCTTTACCGTTTCTTCGATTTTAAAAACAAACCACTTATCCGATTTTATCGAAAATTTGTGGGGCCATTGTGATATTGTACCGTATTAGATAAAAAAAATATTTTTTAAATCAGTTCATGACTTGCGGAAAAATGAGCGAACATTCCTAAATTTTGTTATTTTTATTTAAAAATGAATAAACCGACTTTTTTAAAAAAAAATATGAGATTATTTATAAAGAATGTTCTACTGTACAAAAAACACACATATTTATTTTGAACAAGAAATAGGCATTAAATAACAGATTAAGCAGAACTAAATATGACAATATAAAATAAAATATTACCAATTTAATCTAGAAAACGATGACCATTGGAACGAAGTTCCTTATGGCGCGTTGCGGACTGTCACCCTAGCCGGCAAAACACGTCCGTGATGTACGATTTCTCGTATCTATAGTCTATGTATGATGGCTATACAGTGTCTAATGTATAGTTTTCGGAGGATGACTGTCTCTTTATTTATATATGTACATATTTATTTATTAATATATTTTTTTTGTTTAAAAAATATTTTTTTTAATTCTTCATTTATTTCATTATTTATATATTTTATTTTGTTTATACTTCGAATAGAACTTGAAATTAATATTTTTATAATAAGACACTTCGTTTCTATCTGGTGTCCTACGACACCATATATTTTTTTTTATTTAATAAACATTTATATTCTTCATACACAAATTATATACAGTTTATTACATTCCTTCATCAAAATCGCGATTACGTATAATACATACATTTCATCATATAGCGTGGCAATGCGTCGCCACGGCCTGTATCGCCACGCCAACAATCAGTTTACACTATCCTATAGATGTTTCGTATCAAAAGATATTTTTTTTAGAGTTCCATGCCTTAAAGTGTGTGTTTTAGTTTTTTAAACTATAATTTATTATTATAATATTTAAAAAAGACGTAAGTTATTTTACGTTCGAACACTAACCACGTTGCGTGCTCTGATGTCGTTCAACTGTCGTTATTTACTAATACCATTTTTCCATTTAATTAAGTTTAGGGTATTTAATATACATAAATTTATTATAATTTTGTAGTTTCTAGTTATTTTTGGTTTACATTTTATTATTTAATTGGCTTTATATTCTATAACGAAACACCGGAGGCGATTCGAACTGAACTAACATACATTATTATTTTATGTGCGAACTGCTTATATCAAAAAAATAAAACACAGTTAATCGCATACTGTCACTAGATGGCTCTACTAGTATTTTAGTATTGATCATGTAGTATAGAAAACACCACAATTTTATATTTTTTTACTGATTTTATTATTTATTTTATTTTGGGATATAATCATGAAGTGACGTTAACAATAAACAATAATTTATTTGCGTTTTTACGTTTTATAAAAGACTAGTTTGCCCCTGCGGTTGCACCTGCGGAAAATCTCTTTGTTTTTGCAAAAAAATTAATTGATACTCCGATCCTTTTGTCATAGCATGAAGTTATATTGAAGCCCGAAGCCTTCAATTGAAACCAGCTGTTGCTGAGTTTAGCACGTTCAACCTAACAAACAAACAACGTAATAATACCAGTATGCCTTTAAAAATATACATATATATATATAGTAAAATTTAATTAAAGTTGCTGTGGTATAATCTAATTAGAAATTTAATTAACCTTTGCATGCGCACCTCACTTAATTTATTTCGTTTTACTGCTTTTTAATAGTTAATGTTCTGTTAATATCTACGGAGCGGTTCATAAAACAAATATTACGATATAGTATTTTTCGTAATTTTTTTATGGAAAGGAAGACAAACGAGCAGACGGTTCTCCTGATGGTAAGCGATCCCGTCGCCCATAGACAAACGCAACATCCGGA
>JAOCPS010001962.1:0-18338 GCA_025505425.1 Graphium colonna | reverse complement strand
CTGACCCCTGTGGTATCCCGCATTATATCTTGCAAGCATTGCTTTGTGAATCACCTATCTTAACAATTTGATTTATATGAGTAAGGTAGGACTGAAATATTTTATAAGCACTTTCCGTTAACCCAATAATCTGTAATTTATTTAAAATAATTGTGTGGCTTACCGTGCCAAATGCCTTTTTAAGGTCTATAAAAATTCCGAGGTATATTTTTTTTCATCAATGTCTTTAATTTTTGTCACAAGGTCGATTGTAGCCGATAATGTATTAGAATTTGGAAGAAAACCATATTGATGTTAATATAGGAAATTTATACGTGTAAGATAAATATACATACGATAAAACTGGGAGTACCGAGATGGGACGGTAATTACCAGGATCAGTCTTAGTCCCAGATTTATATATTGGGGTAATTTAAGCAATTTTCAGGAAATCAGGAAATACACTACTATTAGGACAATTGTTGATGCTTTGTGTTAGACCTCTTGCTATTAAGTGTTATATGCATTTGATGGATTTGGTTCTTATTTCATCTATTCCTGAGCTTGTGTTAATATCTAAACTATCAATGATTTTTATGACTTCTGTTTCAGTGCAGGGTTCTAATTGAGGTAGTTTAGTAACGTTGTCAGTGTGCATAGTGTCCAATAATCGATTTGGTTTTAGCATATGGTTATTGTTTCTACTGTGTAATATATTTAGTGTAGGTTTAAGGGACTGTAATTTTTTTTCAGCTAGAAAGAATACTTACAAAATAATTATTAAAAACATTACAAATCTTAACTTTATCAGTAATTTCTTCATCTTCAATAATAACCTTCAACGGTGAATAATCCTCGTGTATTTTATTCTTTACGAGCGAGTTAATCAGAGCCCACATTTTTTTAGGATCTTTGTTACATTTTTTAAAAGCGGTATAATATTCCTTTAGGAAAAACTAACGGATATATTTATATAATGTTAAGAGGCTGCAGTGCTTTTGCTGCACATCTACGTACCTCCGCCACCATCGACCTTAACAAAGTCGGCATTAAATAAAATATGCTTGACTTTTGGGGTTGTCGGATGGACATTCCTATCTTTTCCTTTTTCCACTCCATTCCCCTCTATACTCTTCTCTCGACACTATCCTGTCCAATAAACCTATTCTATCTACCTTCCTAAATTGACAGCGCACTTGTGCCTCTCAGGTTTTGGAGCTTGTATGACAACAGACAAATTTTGTGAACATATCCATCTTGTTGCCATTATATTAGGGTCGAATATATTTCCAAAAATAATAGAACCGAAACTAAAATATTTTTACGTTTTATTTTTAATTGTGTCCCAATTGATCGAACACTACAGATTCCCAATTGTAAATTATGTAGGATTTTCCCGATAGCCGTTAGGTTAATGATTAATTCGTTGTTAATTTTATAATTACAATGTACTGCGGATGTGACGTCCTAACGGATTACTTGCGTCAGCTATTTTTTGTGCGTCCAGTCACAATCGACTCCCATGTTATGACTAATTGATCTATATGTGCAAAATTAAAGACACTGCTCATTTTTATAGGAGAAAATTGGTATGGTAGTATACGGTGTATTTTCTTTGGTGTTTACTTCTTCTAGTTCTTTACATTTGCTACTGGAATACCATAGCCAAAAGTAAAAGACACTCCAAGAGCATGCCGGTCACGCACATGAAAGGGCAGTCATTCGAGGGTCCGATCGCTTGCCAAAAATAAATACCGACAAATCCCATTTTGCGGTTAACTTCTGCCTTGAAGTTTTAGAATGTCTTGTAGTATTTTAATTTATTTCCAATTGGGTTTATAAGTAGATAATAAAGATTAATTCTAGTTTGCGTTCGGCTCCATACATTTTTTAGGACGACTGTAAGAACATAAGTTTGTCGAGTTGTATAAAAAGATACCTCGGTATCATATATCTGCTATAATTTTCCTTGAAAGTACTTAATTGTAACATTTTTTTCCAAATTATTTTAATAATATTTCAAAAAAAAAGGGGGGGGGGACACTCTAATTTTAACTTTGTTTTAAGATATGTTGGGATTGGGAGGTTTGATCTACATGGTTTCTAGGAAGTTTTTGTTGCATTTTAAGTGACCTTTCCAAAAATACCCCGCACAATGGGGTAAGTCAATTTTCTTTTATTTTGCGGTTGACTCCATACATTTTATTAGGACGACTGCGACTGCATAAGTTTGTCGTGTTGGAAACCAATCTTTGCATCTTCAATACACATCTCTCCACCATTTTTTTTTGACAATCGGTGCAGGAACGGCGAAGCACGAGCCCGGACGGACAGCCGGACAGACATGACGAATCTACAGGGTTCCTAGTGGACTACGGAACCCTAAAAACGAACCTAGATCCGAACTATTACGCGTCATAATAGTGACACGTAAACCCAATAATAGGAGGTAAATAAATAAAAACAATACGTTAAGTGGCATTGCGAAACATTGCTAAATATCTGAGGCGCAAGTGAGTCTGAATCATCAGAGGATACCAATATGAGTCAACCTGGGCAGGTAGATATATCATCTCAAAAATAACTGTTATACGTAAAAAAAAAACACTTCCAAAGTTTTTTTTTTAAATCAAGCTGACGCAGAAGCAGGAAACTTGGCACGGTTAAATTTAGTCAGAGGAAGAGTGAACAAAGCTAATATTTTACAAGATACATATTAAATTAAATTATGAAGTTGGCAAAAAATATAGTATGCATGATTTTTGGGGATGCCAGATGGCCATGTCTACCCTTTCCGTTTCCCACTCTTTTCTCCACCAAATCCTTGTTCCTGACCCCTCCCTATTCAAAAAAACCTAATTGATCCAATTTCCCAGGTTGACAACGCACTCGCGACTCTCCGGATGTTGCGTGTGTCTATGGGCGACGGGATCGCTTATCGTCAGGTAAACCGTCTGCTCTTCCTCACAAACAGCTATGTCGTTTTTACACATAACATTGACATGACACAGAAACTATAATACGAGAAAAAAGAACGAAGATAAACGAACAGACGGTTCAATTGATGGTAAGATCCCGTCGCCCATAGACACAAGCAACATCCGAAGAGTCGCGAGTGCGTTGTCAACCTGAGAAATTGAATAGAATACGTATATTGGAAAGGATGGGTCGGGATTAAGGACTTGGAGGGAAAAGGAGTGGGAATGGGGAAGGGTAGACTTGGCCATCCGGTGTCCCCAAAGTCATGCATACTTTATTTTATGCCGACATTATAAAGACGTTTTAAAGTATCGCTTCATATTTATGTGATTAGAGCACGCATAACCGTGCAAGTTGTAGACGCGATCGTAATTTTAACCGACTACAAAAAAGGAGGAAGGGACCTCCGGAATTCGACTGTACGTTTTTTTTGTATGTATGTATGTACATATGTAATCGACAATGGACGACGGGATTGCTTACGATCAAGTGAACCGTCCGCTCGTTCGTCTTCGATGGCATTAAAAAAAAAAAATCTCATATGAACGGAAGACAAGAGGGCAACGAATTAAAAATATTACCAATTCAAAAAAAAAATTATATGACGTTCAAACAAGTTTTTCGAATGGAAAGTACGCGTGCGTAGTAACGTGAACTGGATAGTCTAGATCGTCATATGATATATAGTATATTTATTATTAGTATATTATTAGTTGCCAGGCTTTACCTGCGGTTTTACTCGCAAATTTTAGGCATTTAT
The DNA here is from genome assembly GCA_025505425.1 of Graphium colonna. NCBI lineage: Eukaryota > Metazoa > Arthropoda > Insecta > Lepidoptera > Papilionidae > Graphium > Graphium colonna. Next base: position 14,620 of record JAOCPS010001962.1, on the reverse strand, counting down.
TGCTGGCCGATAAAGGCAATGCCCAAACCTAGTACTAAGAAGTCACTTGCATCAAGATCAAAATTATATAGTAATTATTTTCATTATTTTTTAGCGTGGAATTTAATTTTTAAAGTATAAAAGTATGAATTTTGCTTTACCTACATGATAAGACATATGCCAGATTTTTTTTATAAAACGGAAGACAAACGAGCAGACGGTTCACCCGATGTCAATCGATCCCGTCGCCCATAGACACACGCAACATCCCGAGAGATGGGAGTGCGTAGTCAATCTAGGAAATTGAATAGAATAGATTCATTAGATAGGATGGGGTGGGATTAAGGATTTGAAGAGCATAAGAGTGAGAAAAGACAAGGTTAGAATTGGCCATCCGGCATCTACAAAGGTCATGCATACTTTATTTTATGCCGACTTTATAAATTTAAACTAGACTACTGTTAAAACTGCGTCCAATATCAAGCAGTAGTTTTCGTGTGATTCGTAGATAAACACAGACAGCCAGACAAACCAATAATTAACAAAAAAATTTCGGTTCTATAGCTGTTATAAATCGGCTTGTATTATTGGTTTTCTTGTTCAAATTCAAACTTCTCCATTCAATGTTGAAGTGATAACACTTGCTCATTGATAGTCAAGGATACTACCACCGGTTCGCAACGAAGGCAATCGATCTGAGAAGAACCGGCGTAAGAAACCCAGCGGGACTATTTTATTTAAAGGCATCTATTAAAATATGCAAACAATATTAGTTGAGAAAGCCTGGAGCGAGCAGTTCATTGCTAGAGCGTGTTAAAATTTAAACAATCATTAGTATCATAATATCCTTTAGCATACAAACGTTCCTTGATAGTGTTTTTAAATTTATCAATAGATAAGTTTTGAAAGTTTTCAGGCATTTTGTTGTATAAGCGTATACATTTTCCCAGAAATGATTTACTTATTCTTCTCGGTCTACATACAGGAAGGTACTTCTTAGTTCATACATCGGCAAGTTGCAATTTTATTATATAAAAATATATAATCATCACATTTGTTTAAACAAGATATTTAGGTGGTAGAGCATAACAACTTTTCACAGCTTTTGCTGCACTTCTAAGGCCGTGCTCGCCCGGGGAAGTACCACCGCTCTTTACAAAGTCGGCATAAAATAAAGTATGCATGACTTTTGGGAATGCTGGATGGCCATGTCTACCCTTTTCTTTTGCTATTCCTATCCTCTCCAAATCCTTAATCCCGATCCCATCCTATCCAATAAACCTATTATTTCCTATCTCTCAGGTTGACAACGCACTTGCAACTCTCCGGATGTTGCTTTGTCTATGGACGATGGGATCGCTTATTATCAGGTGAACCGTCTGCTCTTTTGTCTTCCTTTCCATAAAGAAAAAAGATAAACTAATGTTGAAATGTCTATCCTCCCCAAAAATTAAATGTCTGTGAATAAAGGATATATGTTAAATCCTCTTAAGGTTCAAAAGTCGATAAAAACCTAACCTTTTATAATTTAAATGTGATGAGTCCTTTAAACCACTAACTTCAAAAAAGGTTTCTTTGTATTTTAAAAGGTATATTTACCAGGTGCCTCTCCATTATAAAAGAGTCAGAATTACGAGGCGAGATGAAATTGCTGGAATTCGAATGTTATATACATGAAAAATACAGATTAAATTCGGTTTATAGAATTTCTATGAAAATTATTAATTTACTCTTAAATGTGCTCCGTGACAGATATAAAAGACTTCTTTTTTTGGTATAGAGAAAGGGAGGCAAAGAGCAGCTGCTGATAGCAAGTGGTTACCGCCACTCATGGACTGCCGCAACACCAGAAGAGTTACACGAGCGTTGCCGGCCTTTGAGGTAGGAAAATTTAATTCTAGTTTAGATATTCACTTACTTGTTCTCTTGGACTATTCGGGCTCTGTCCGGTCTCCCGGTCGTAAGCTGCCCTAAGGAAGGGCATATGCTTGGCACCTTCACACTCTGGGTCATACATGTGATCGCATTTTTCAACTGGAATACGATGGTGTTCGATAGGGCACCCTGATTCGGACGCCATTACTATTTCTCCCGTCACCATTTGGCCTGTGGAACAGAAGAATTGAAGCATAGACAATATTTTAAGCAGATATATCAGATTTATGGCAGAATGACTAATTTTTCTACGTATCAGTTTATGTCAATTAAAAAGATTCAAAGACGTAATTTGATTTTGAAACAAACCAGCAATTAAGTATAATATGAGTACTTAAAATTGAATAAATAAATACAGTCTTTCGAAGTTTGTTTGTTCGTTTTATCGTGTTAATTTTCATTGCAAATGCTAATTATTTTTATTAACTTACAATTTATAAAGATCAACGATGTTACTACTTACCAAAGAATGCCAGTAAGGATGTCCTGTTTGAAAGAGACGGTAGACCGTCTTGGCCACGCATGAATAGTTTTGATAACGCCCTCGCTCCTGGTCTATCACCACCGGCCATCATGTAGACTCCGTCAGCGTACGAAGCCGGCGTCTTTCGTGTCAACCTACTGCCTGAAGAGTGATGTTTAATCAGTTTTTTTATGAATCGCGAGTATCAGTGCAAACAGCCTTCCGTAAGTATCCACAATTGCAAAATGGAAACTGTAGTCACATGACAAAGATATGTTGGTTCTGTGTTTATGGTCATCAGAACCAGTGAAGCTCTAGCTACTCTTAGTGCATATCATTTTTACAGCTTTTGCTGCACTTCTATGGCCTCCCTCACCCGGGGAAGTACCACCACCCTTTATAAAGTGGGCATAAAATAAAATATACTTCACTTTTGGTGATGCCGGATGCCTATATCTACCCTTTTCTTTTACCATTGCTCTCTTCTCTAAATCCTTAATCCCGATCCCATCCTATCTAATAAACCTGTTCTATCCAATTTCCCAGGTTGACAACGCACTCGCGAGTCTCCGGATGTTGCGTGTCAGGCGACGGCATCACTCACCATCAGATGAACCGTCTGTTCGTTTGTCTTCTATTCCATAAAAAAAGATAAATTACGTTTGTAGATAAAATACGAAATAAAGTTTTTTGTATCATCCGATTGTGTATTATCTAACATTATTAATAAAAATTTGATCCAGTTTGAATACAATAACATAGTTAAAGTTTATTGTCAATCTTTTAAGCTTCTTTAGCTAATGATATTTCACAAATTCCGTTTCTGATTTATTTATTCAATGAATTGAAATATCTGACGCGAGAATTGAAAGCGTGTAACCTAAATTCGAGTATTTTGCGTACAGCTATCTCGAAACTTTTTCGATAATTTCCCAATATTTTGTTGGCCTTTGCCAGGATTCAAAAGACGATCACCTTCTGGATCTACTTTCGGTTATTAAGTGAACGTACTGCACCGTTCAACGTTACATGATACGTTCACTTTTGCTCGACCCTTATATTTGAAATTATTGATGTTCAATATATATTGTAAAATAGCTGGATTCCATAAATATGAGAACAAGACTCGAAAGCGAAGCTAAGGGTCTGCGTTCTATAACCGAAAAGGCGTCAATATAATTTACATAATATAATATGGATAATGCAATTCTTATCTGCACTCCGCATCCTTCCTTTTTGAAGAATATTTACGTGAAAACCGTTTTTTTATAGAAAGGTTGACAAACGAGCAGACGCTTCACCTGATCTTAAGTGATCCTGTCACCCATGGAGACACACAACATCCGGAGAGTTGCGTATGCAATTTCAACCTGGGGAATCGGATAAAATAGGTTTTGGATAGGATGGGTAGGATTAGGAGGGGAAAGGAGCGGGAAAAGAATAGTCATCCGGTAACCCAGAAAGTTATACACATACTTTAGTTTATGCCGACTTTATGTAGGGTGGTGGTACTTCCCCGGGCAAGCAGGACCGTATAATTGCAGCAGAAGCTGTTAAAGGATGTTATACTCTACTAGCTTAGCAACTGATATTTGCATTCACTTATATGAGTCTTATTAAATTGGCGCGCGTTTAATTAGCCTATAAATTGAACTCCTTAAGAAGTTACCTGAATATACGTTGACAAACTTTCAGCTTTTAACTTTTTAAACGATTATACATTTTTATTTTGATCCGGCGTTTTAGTTAATTTAGTTATTAATTAACTAAAACGCCGGGTTGAGATAGATGGACAAGTAATACAATATGTCGATGAGAATACAAACATGGGCCAGATAATTTCTATTCACAACCGACAAGAAAAAGAAGTCGTATTAACAAAGTCTGTGAAAGCTACTGGTCCATAAAGATGCTTATGAAGGGATATCGTCCAATCTCCCTGAAACGCAAATTCATTGACATGTGTATCCTATCCATCCTTACCTACGGTGCACAAACATAGTCACTTGCCAAGCTTCAAAAGATTCGCATTAAGGTTTGCCAAAAAGTAATGAAACGTAGTTACTTTTTGGCAAACCTTAAGGCCTAATCTTAGGGATAAAAAGAATGGACTGCGTTCGAAACACCATATTACATTTGAAGACAGGCGTTACAGACGTTGCATTAAAATCTGCCAAATTAAAATGTAAGTGGGCCGGTCATATAAGTATGAAGGCTGACCCAGTGGAAACCCTCGAGCAGTGGTCTCCGTGGTCCTATTTATCACGAGGCTTTACAAGACAAAGTTAAGTTAATAGCCTTCAATTACATGTTCGATGTTTTGCCAGAAAATACTAAATCGATTGTACTGTGGCCAATATAATAATACTAAGTTAGTAAAAAATATAGATTAGCCTAAAAACCTCATTTTTTTTTAAATGTTTTAGGAGTAAAACTTTTAACGGACTGTTATATTTAAAATAAAGTGAATCGTTTCGAATATAACTAAACAAATATCATGCATTAAAGAAGTAATATTTATTTTTGAACGAAATAAGGAACCCTTCATACCAAAGTTTGGAAACATAATATTTAAAATTAAATTTAAAGTTTTCTTAATCTTGTCTTATAAACGTACTAGAATAAAATGTTAAATAAACTTTTTTGTAATTTGTCTAAAAATAATTAAAACATTCAAATCACAAAATAATCCTATCCCTGATCTTAATAGATCTCTTTCCTTGGATTTTTCCCTCTTGTCTTAATTTTAGGAATCAAATTGCAATTTATTCATATCTTTAGGCCAATTTGTAATGGCAGTACTGAATGAATTGTTAAGTAAATAATGTGTGAAAATATATAAACCAAACACACATGCAAACTCGCCTTCACTTTATAATAGTTAGTAAAGATTATTAAATCACTTTTTATGTAAAAATAAAACTAAAAGTTCCCTAAAGAAGATATGTTAATTGAATATCTCGTATATTTCGATTTCTGAGTTTTTGGGTATCAATCTTTGAAATATAACCGTCCAAAATCGTGATAGACAGCATGCAATCACTTCACGTGTGATGTTATGGTGCAACTTATATTTCAGCATTATACTGACATGTAAATTGGCACCGAGGAGATATTCGACAGGGCAAAATATTGCACCTGTAAATTATAGTAATTCTCGCTTGTAGATAACCAATAACATATATGTTTTACGACTTAATAATATGGGTTGGGGTCGTTCCGTGCAGGTATAATGAACAGCCAGTTACTGGAAAGCAAATCTATACATATAAATCTCTCAATATAAAATTTTGGTTTCTGTTCATAATGTATAATTAACAATTTTTTTCTAAATGCATATGCAAGTAATATGGGTTCTAGACATGGGACCAAATTTAAAATTTTGGAACGAAATTCTTTGTGGGGCGTTGCGGAGGTGTACCCTAGCTGGCAAAAAACATCCGTAACGTAAGATTAATTGCATCTTTAGTCTACATTTGACGGATATGCAATGTCTAATGTATAGTCTACGGAGGATGACGGTTTATTTATTTATATATTTACATATTTATTTATTTGTAATTTTTTTTATTGAATGATTTTTTTAATTCTAATAAATTTTTTAATATTTTTATTTGTTTGTATTTATATATATTTATTTATTCATTATTTCAGTTTGTTGTTATTATTTTATCTTATTCGTGTAAATAGCTGTTTCTTTGTATATTTTAATTATATATTTTTTTAAAAATCGTTGTGAAAAAATACAAGTGTTAAGATAATTTTGTAAAGTAGTTTTTTATCGCTAAAAAGCCATAATAAAAGTGTATACTCGAATAATTATTTTCTTTATACCTCGAATTTGAAATGAATATTTTTATAATAAGGCACTTCTATCTAGTGTCCCACGACACCACACGTTTTTTTTTGTCTGTCTGTTTTGTGTTGGTTGGGTTGGCTAAACTTCATAACTACTAAATTTATGTTGACGGAAATTGTATTGGCAGATAGCTGATGGCCTAGGGAATAACTATGGCCAATATTATTTCAAAAATAATGTACAACAAATTTCTTAAAATATCGTGTAAAGTCGCATTAAATCTGGTTATTTTTATTTTTCGGTGCATGACCACGAAATAACGAATTTATAAATATTTATTACACTTACATACCTTGTATTTGCTTATTATTTATTATTGCTTGCGGTTAGTAAATTTTGAGAAAACACAGTAGCGTTTGTCTGTTTTGGTTTTTATTTATTTTTTTCAAGAAACCCTATTTCTTAAGAAAAGTACAATCTTATTGATTCCTAATAACGTTCGCCAGTACAGGTCCCATCAGAATCGGTTCTAACGTTTCAGAAATTATCCGCCCCTAACAGACAGAATGACAGAATAAAATCCGTTTTGCTTTCATATTTCTTCTTCTTCATCCTAGCATTTATCCTGGCCTACGCCATGGTCCCGCGTTCCTACTAAGTCGACCCCGCTTTCCTTTATCTACCGCATCTTGCTGAGACGTGCATCAGATTTATGCTATATCAATCCATCGCTTATTAGTTTTTGCTCTCATATTTATTGCCTGATTATTTTTTGCCATTGCCAGTACAAACAGATATTTCAATGTTATTGAATTGGGTAGATTGCATACATTGTCATATTATCAAATTTAAAGATGAGCGTATGTAATAAAATAATTTGATTTTAACCACTCATAAAAAAGTACAGTTAATTTGTATTTCATTTTATATTAATGTTACAAAATGTATTCGCTAATTGTAAATCAATCGTTAAGATTGTTTTTAAGAATAAGGTACAGTCATATAAAAAAATGTGAACAAATTTCCTTCTTGAGCTTGAAATTTTGTTTCTGTAAACTGGTAATTTGGGACAATAATAGGTACTAAGATATTATTGAGATATCATTAATAGTTTTTTAAACAAGCGCATATTTAACTTATCTTATTTCAAGACAAGCTAATCTTTACTGTAAGATGTTTTATCTTGCGATGTCGGGACGTACTACTTACTTGTAAAAATCCCGGTCTGAAGAAGTAACTTTACGTAATAGATACATTTGCCCCTGATAGGAGTTAAACTTTGACCCGTGATGTCGGAACCAAAAGCCTAACAATTTTATATATATTATATAAAATATTTTGTTTAAAAATCAAAATGACAGATATGTTTCGAAAGAACACTTTTAAGGCGTATGAAGTCGGTTTTCATAATTTTCAGTGAAAACAAACCTGTGTATGTTCGTTTTAAAAACATGTATTCCTTTGTACGACTGAATGATAGCTATTTAAAGCGTCCAATACTTATTGTTAGCTAAGTCGTGACCGCCATCATCCGAAGCGAGCACGAATGCATTCATTAATTTTTGTCCATACGTCGTATCCAATATCACAAAGAATGCCATGCGTATTTGCCTTGATACCTATCAGTTACTCAAGCTGACGAATGACAAATCAAATTAGTCTTTATCCAATTATATGAATTAGATTCACAATCGATTGCGAACTAACCTTTGACCGGTCGACGTGACTTTCCAATAGATTAGAGGGAACGATTTGTATTTCTTAGACGTTGGCACGTACTTCATTTGGGTCGCATAGTATAAGTTGCATTAATCATAAATTATTGTTCTGTAAGCGAATATTGATGTTTAATTACTATTTTGCTATAACGGCAGCCTAATTCTCTTTGTAGTGTAAGTCAGCATAAAATATATGACTTTTGGGAATGCAGGATGGCCATGTCTTACCCTTTTTTCCTACTGCTTTCCGCTCAAAATTCCCCATCCTATTCAATAAACCTGTTATATCTAATTTCCCATGTTGACATCGCACTCGCGACTCTCCGGATGTTGCGAGGGGATAGGCTACGGGATCGCTTACCATCAGGAGAACCGTTTAGTCGTTTGTCTTCCATTCCATATAAAAATGTTGATTCCTTTATAGATTTTTTTATAACAGACTGGCCAGCTCTTAACTAATATCTCACCCGATGGAATGGTATGGTGAATGGTGATTCGGCCTTAGATGAAAAGTACATTAACTCAGTAGAAGCCTATTCACTCTTTTCTTCAAGCCTTCATTAATTTCGAACGCAAAAACACAAGACACAGCTGAACTGAAAACTTTTAAAAGTTGCCAGAACTTTTAAAATGTTTTAAGTTCAGCTGAATTTTAGATGATCGTCTAAATTTTGATGAAGTTTAAAGTGTACTTATAACGATAAAAATATTTGTCTTTGAATCTACTTTTCATTTATTTTCCAATACACTTTTATTTTGTGTGTGTGTGTGTGTTTTTTTTTAAACTAAACTATTTATGTTGAACTGATATTTTTTTATCTAAAATAAATTAAAATAATACTATAACAATGATTAGAAATTATTAATTAATAAATAAAAGTATTACTTTACGTATATTAGATAAAAAAAGCTAAAACCGTTATACGAAAATGCTTATTGCTTATTAAATATAATAAATGGTATGTACGTCAAAATATGTTTTGATATATGTGTCGCTGATAAAACTTGGTATTGCGTTGAAGTCTTTTACAAGGAGTATTATACAAATGCACGTTAACGTTCTCACTTAGATTGTGGAAATGAATAAATTATTATAACTTTTCAATATTATATATTTAATGTATTTAAAAATAACTATATCACTTAAGTTTAATATATCGTAATGACTAATATTCTGTGACTGGTAAGTGGCACATCGATAAATGAATCCACGTATCTGCATATACTGATGACTTTCATTAAAAATTCATCTTAAGTTTTATACGAGTCATACCTACTTTTAAAGATTATTACGTACTTTTTGCTCAAGAATTAATAATCAAAAAATAATTTTTATTTTTTAATATCTCTTTGGATTTGCTTTAATGTTTGGTACATTAACTTAATATAGCAAAAAATTAAAAATATAGTAAATATAAGATGTGTCTTTGGTTTCAAGAAAACTATTTTTCAATTTTGAATTTCAATCATTAACAAATATATTTTTTGCGTTCACTTCTCAGTTAAACCTTCAAAGGGACTTATGTGATTTAGAAATAAGAATATATGTTAGGATATAACCTATAACGAATTTAACAACTTACGGATTTTGTCGCAGTTTATTTTTAATAAACGCTACAAAGGGTTAGAAACGTCGGGTGATAAAATTAAAAATCGACTGCGATAATATCTGCAAGTTGTTTAATTTAAAATCAAGTCTTAGAAAATACATTATATATTATAAATTTATTTCGGAGTCTATTTTAGGGTACTATGTTGATGATTGATTAACATACTGACCTGCCTACCTTCAAAATAAAAAAGCCACCTGTGTTTCCGAACAATACGTCACTTGGGCTTTTGGTCCGAGGTCACAAAGATAAATCAAATGTCTCGGTAAAGTTAGACCTCAATACCGATAAACAATGCCAACACAAAAAAAAAGCCCGTGACATTATAAACATATCACAATCGTGAGTACCTCCACTTAGAAAATGTATGGAAAAGTTTTTGTACTATATTTTAATATTCTAATTAATTTAATATAAGGTCTATATTTAGAGTATTAAATTAAATTTAACCTAGTATTACTTTCACCCAAAATTAAAAAGAAGGCTTTAAACGCATTTAAAAAAATTAAAATTAGAAGTGATCTTACGTGACGTATTTTTTTTTGTCATTTTGATTTGAATACAAAAAACTAAAACGATTTTTATGAAAATTGTATAAGACAACTGTTTCAACATTTTTCAATAAAAATATTTAAATATCTTTTTCAATAAAAATATTTTTTAACACGGGGAAAATGTTCATTTTACTTTAATTTGAAGTAACAAACATTAAAAAAAATCATCATTTATAAAATTTAACGAAAAATTGCCTATGTTTCAAAATAAAATATTAATTCAACTTATTATGTATCTAACTAATAAAAATTTATCAATACTTGAAATGATGGTTTTGAAAATTGGAACAAAAAACATCCTGCCCTGTATGTTAGTCAAATCATAACAGTCGTTTTTAAATTTTGTGTTTGTTCATTATGTTTTGTACTGAAATGGATTTGTGAAGATGATAGGGAAGAGACAGTGTATCTGGTAATTCCACAACTCAAGCGTACTTTATTCTAGGTCTGCGTGTATGCGTGAGGAGGTGGTACCTTTCTGAACAAACTGGGTCTTATGTGCAATAAAAGTCTAGATATTATGCTTAACTACTTCTGAAATTATACATTTGTACATACCGATAGAACCCCAATCTGGATACGCTCTGTTGTTATACCATCCATCGTAGCGTTGTTTCTCGTAGTATACATCTGTAAAGATAAAAAGCAAAACATAAACAAACAAACATGTGCATTATGGTAAAATTAGAGAAATACGTCGATGCCTTCGATAATGATGACCAGTTGGCGCAGTTGCTAAGCCCTCGGCTTCGGTGCCACGGGTCGTGGGTTCGAATTTCATCCGGAACAATTATTTGTATGGGCTACAGATAATTCTTTCGTATTTGAGTGTTAGAATTTATGTATGTAAATCGCCCTACCAACACAAGTCATAGAGCTTATCGTAAAGGCAGCATTTAAAAAAATACCGATTCAAAAAACGTAAGTTAAAAGGATTGAAAAAAAAATGATTATTTTTGTTTAACTTACGTATTTGTATGCCATGTTTTATAAAAATGTGTAATATTTTTGTACGTTTGTTAACAAGACATATGTATTTGTTTATCATGTATAAGTTTACATAAATTAAACAGAGATTATGGCAGAAAATTTAAAACAAACTTAGTTTAAAATGTAATACGAAGTTTTCATCCTTTTGAAATCCCGCTGAATTCATCTTTGATGGATCACCGTCTTTTGATTCACAATCAGCAAAGTTACGATTGATGGACATTTATTAGGAATGTACCTAAGGATGTAATTTAGAACCGCTTTTAAGAGTCGATTAAAAAGATACGTCATTTATAATAAATATTTTTGAAGTATTCGTAAATAATAACGCATTGTTTAATATAACTATTTTCCGCAATATTAAGTATTTTAAAACTAATGAATATTGATTCATTAGTTTTAAAATACTTAATATTGGTATTTTTATAGTGCTCATAGCTATGGTATAAACCAATGATTCTCAAACTTTTTTGGTCTACCTTTTTAGAAAAAAAAATATCTGGTGACACCATATCGTCTGAAAGAGCACTTGAGCCCAAATTAAATCACTCTCTTGAATCATCGCTAGAGATTGAGCGTCTCCAGGGAGCACTATCGCCCACTTTGGAAACCGCTGGTATGAATCATTATATGGCAAAATTAAGACGGGATAAAATGGTAAGAGGTCCGTACCAGTAGCTTCCAATATTAGCCCATTTTACTAATTAAACTCTTTAGTTCTATAGTATACTATAAATATTTTTTGAAGCGTTTAAATATGGCAACTAAAACACACTACAAATACTACAACAACTCCCTCTGATCTGGTATTTGGTCTTGAATAGGATCATATTGAATTTTAAAGACAAGCTGTGAGTTCCCCTACGTTTCGGAATGCCAAAACGTATTCAATTAACCCATTACGTGAGACGCAAACGAAATGCGTACCCAGTACGTTCGAGCATCATCGCTCCCTCCAGAACTCAGTCGATCTAGATGCCATGCATCCATAATGAGATCCACGTAGAGTTACAGACGATTACGAAATACACCATTTTACTTACACGAAAAAAACTTACTTAACATATTTTATGCTAGCGAACCTGGCAGACATTGAACTGCCTGAACTTTGACAACTGATAGCAGCGCCACCTACCGATTTCTATTGAAAATCGAAACCATCTGGATCCTTACGTGAATACACATGCGAAATTATTATATTAATACGCGAAGTGAAATCTTTCTACACATTTTAAGTATGTTCTAAATTCTGAAATAAAGAATGGACATAGGAGTATGAAATTTGGTACAGTTAAAATTTACATAATGGAGAAGTGCAAATAGCTAGTATTTTATATAACTTGAAATACATTAAATTCATAAAAAATCATACCATTTTTACACACCATATTGACATGATATAAATATCCATTATGTCAAGCAATTTTTATTCAATACGCGATCTCTTTTTTTATTCAAATCGTATTAAGCTTAGAAAGAGTTCAATGATATACACAAGCACAGAATAATTAAATATAAAAAAAGTTAGTGTACCAGACAGTTTATATCATGTTAAGGTAACTATTGTCCATGGACCCTAACATTTTCCAAAGAGATATTGGCGTATATTTTTAATTTACGATGTACGAACATATGGACTACGTTTGGCCTTTCAGCTATCTTATACAATTGACGTATTTAATTTTACGATGCGGTGGTGCTTTCCCCGATCGAGCAGGGTTGATACGAGCAGCAAGAGATGTAGTGTGCCGTATCGTCTGGTAATTAATTATAGCATCAAAATTAATTTAATTGAGTTAAAGAGCTTGTTTTCTGCTTAAAATTGCTTATCTTTAAAACTACTATAAAAGTGCCTTCTATTTTTACGCTGTATTCTTGTGAATTACCTTATTCAAATGTGTATGGCTTTCACTTTTAATTAAAATGCTGTTTAATTAATATGTCTTGTGCATATTAATTAAACAGCGTTTATAATGAAGTATAACAATAAAGTTCTAACAATGAGAAAATATAGTTATTCTATATAAATTTTAGGTAGATATACGTTAACTTTTACACGGAATGAAAATTCTATTTTATCATTAGATATTGCAATATTACCTAATTCAGATAGTTTACCTGATTTTTTATAAATTCAAATTTTATTTCTCTACTTAAAAAGAGAAAAGATCGATGCATGAACGCAACGTGAAACAAAGTTATAAGTCGGCATAAGATTATCGACAAATGCAATTCAGGTCAGTGACAAAATACTATGTAATAAAGTGATTTAAAATATTTACGAGGCAATAATTATTAAAGAAAAATGTGTAAATAAATGCCAAGTGCCAAGTGCACCTGCGGTACTATATCATGTATGTTTCATGAGCAATTACAGTCGCCTTCACTTAGTAGACACTAAATATCAATGCATACATTTATAAGAACACGCTTGCACGTGCAACACTTTATTTTATTGCTCTGGACACCCTAAATACATAACGATGGTCAAAAGGCAAAGCGACTAACTATTTAGTCGTTTTACCCAGCTATAAGTATGTTCAAGAAAACAAACTTTTCAACTCTATAATATTACTATAGGTATATTACACCGTTTTTCTTCTTTCAAAAATAAACTGGATTTTGTGTCAAACAATATTTAAGGTTTTCTTATGGACGGTTAAAAAGCAAACGACTAACGAACTTGTCTGTTTTACAGTAGAGCTATTTAAAGTTTAAAAAAAATGTATCTCAGCACTTATATATAATTTTAAGTTCTTTTTCGTATCTACCAAAAAAGAAATTAAAATATTTTTTTTAACACTTTACCTTGCTCTACTGTAAAACAGCCAATTGGATCGTTAGTCTACTCTGCCTTTTAACCCGATAAGAAAACCTTAAATATTGTTTGATACAAAATTCAGTACATTTTTAAAGAAAGCCCAACTGTATAATATATTTGTACTAATATTATGAAGTTGAAAAGTTTGTTTGTTTGAACGTGCTAATCTAGGAGATTACAGGTCCGAATTGTTTTTTTTTAGTGTTAGATAGCCTACCGAAGAAGCACATCACACTATGACTATTAGGAGCGGAGTATCATTGATAAATGACGTAAAAACGGGAAAAAATAATGCAGGTGACCAGATAGTTAATAATATGTTAATAAAAAAAATACTGTGTCTTTTCAATAACAGGTGGCGTTCCAATTAATATATAAATATTTCATTTTCATAAATCGGATCAATGAATCAATGAAAAATCCTTTACTTTCTAATTAAAAAAATATGTCAAAAGAAATTGATGATTTCAGCGTAAAATTAAATTATAAAAATTAAATTTTAATCTTAGCTTTTTTTCACATTTTGCGCTAACTCTTAATATATATTAGAAATAATCCCAGGCTCATTTAAACCCATTGTAAACAAGTTATAATATTAAAGTTATTATTTTAGTTTAAATTTATATAATAAGAAATTCAATAAAGTAAAGTAAAGTAGCAGCCTATTTTAAATATCCCACTGCTGGGCAAAGGCCTCCTGTAGACAGAGGGTATAGGGCATAGTCCACCACGCGGCCCAAGTGCGGATTGG
>JAOCPS010001853.1:0-18340 GCA_025505425.1 Graphium colonna | reverse complement strand
GGATCGAACTCAGGTTCGCCTCGAGTAAACAGAATTGAAGGCGAGCGCCCGGACACTGAGCTACCACGGCTTCTAAAAAAACTCTAGTAATTATAATAAATTATTACACTGTTAGTGTATTGCAAGCAATAATAAGAGCAAATAATAGGAGCTGCTCCAACAAGGTGACCTCAAGTGTCAAATGAGGTTTGCGTCTAAATTTATTTGCTAAAACTAAACTTATATTATTTAAGACTACAAGTTAATAACAAATGACGTTTTTATTGCTGTAAAATGGACACTTAATTAATAATTATGAATGCATCATGTGTGTCCATTATTGCACTAGCTATCTTCATTTGATTCAAACTATTTTTAATCGACGTGCATAAAATTTTCTGTCTATTGTGAACCGATTTAATTTTTTTAATGTGAAATGATATAGTTACGAGGTGATCTCGTATAATTTTCTCGAAAATCGGTCCAATAGTTTGTTTTTTAAATCGGCATAACCGAAAAATTTGATTAACAAACGTACCCTTCTGAGGATTTTGAAGTTGGTTTCGCTGTTTTGTCCGTCTGTACAAAATAGTTATTTTTATATATCTAAATATAAAATAACTGGAGATAATCAGTTAACATCAGTTGCATCGTCTGTCCATTAGACTGACGCATAATACCAACATGAGGGCTATTAAAAACTAATTTTATCGAGACGCCGTGACGTTTTTAAACAGCTTTTTCCGGCGATTTGTCATGATGGCAACCTTAAGGCAAACATAATCGATAGCCGACGCTCCAGTAGTTTCGAGTGGGCTCCCTTTCACGGACAATTTGGCTGTAACAAGGGCAACCAAATTTGGTGTCGATGGAGAGAAAAAAACCGGGGCGAGATTACCCGAGTTCGGCGGAATCACCATTACATTCCACATTCACTCACCTCGTCACTTAATAGATTCGTTAAACAATATATTTATTAGCTTTTAGCAACAATTAATTTCGAATAAATATGTTTATTACCCTATAGCGGTTACGTCTAAAGTGTAAAGTTTTTACAGTCTTCTAAATACGCCACACATTCTATCCCTGATTTCTGAAGCTGTGTATCAGAAACCAGTTCCTTCCCGCACGATAACAACATCGTCTTCGTATCATTGTATATAATGTTTCTAAATACACACTTAATAGCAAATTATCTAAATACTAAACTCTAATAGTCAGTCTAGACAAGTCTTCGCCTACTACTCTGTCTGCAAGAATATCTGTATTTTTTATTACCTCTATATAGACCCAAAGTTAAAAAATATTTTGATATACATTTTGAATAATTAGAATTTTGCGAATTACGACTGCCTAATACTTTACGCTTCATTAGTGATGTTTATCTCATTGCCACACGAGCCAGCAAAGAGATCGGACGTGTCTCAAGCGGTCGTCTTTGAAGACGGTTGCATTTAGAACACAATAAATCATTGGCAAATATCAAGCACGTAAAACGGGTAAGCGGGATAGCCTTTGTCGATCGCAGAGATAGATTTCACGCTCGTGTGCGATCGGTCACGATCGGCGATTAATAAACATTCGCCTCGAACGTTCGTGCTCAAATCATACATATTTAAAAAAAAAACAGAGTCTAACAATGAGGTTTATCAATCAAGAAAAGCAATGGAGTCCCAGTCCAAGCAACTAATCTTTGCCTACACATATTTCGAACGTAAATTCAAAATATTTTTTTATATTATTCCTAGCCACAATATTTTGTAACTGGCTGCAAATAATATGCAAAACTACTTTTTTGTCAGTCACGCATTGCAATTGTAAAATGAGTTTGCACGTTCCAAATTCAAATCGCAAGAACGCTATGCAGACTGACATGTATCATTTGAAATTGGAACGTCATAGATGAGCGTTTATTGTGAAATGTGGGACGCGTTTCTACGGATCAAGAAATCGAGCCGAATGCGCGGCTTAAAACTCTGTTGCATTTGCATGAAAATGAACCTTCGGATTTTGAGAATAGAGCTGATAGTTTAACGAGCGGCATTATCACGGGGTTGTAGGACGTTTATCGGCGCCCAATGATAACGGAGGATTTGGCGCGGTCTCGGCGATCTACACCGAAACGGGGTCTGAGCTGATGCCTAATAGTTTTCAAGAGGTTTATATGACGGTCGAGACATATATTATTAAAACAAATATTTTAAAGGAACAAATGCTTGAATGGTATTAAGTCCGCCGATTAAAATCCTTATAAATATATAATCCTTATAATACGTGACTACTCCTTAATGTTTCTTTCGCCTAAATCTCCAATAATTTAGAGCAAAGTGTGATTCTGATTTCGTGACCCTTATTGATTATAGCTTTGACTAAAGTATTATGAAAAAAACAATATTTTTGTTAAACTTGAACATTATTAAGAAATTCGTTGCAAGAAAGAGATTAAATGATCTCGAATGTCTATCGGATTACGGGGAAAAGGAAAAAAAAACATCTAAACGAGGATTAACAGTATCATCCGGTTCGTAGGAGGGGGCGTTGGAAAAATTCGCGGTATTCCCTTTATTGAGCGAAACGTCCGCTGGGCCAGGATTAAAATGTCGGCCCTGCACGACGGGCCGGTTGCACCACGCGCTGTTACGCGACGATAAACGTAGATTAACCCTTAATCCCCGGTTTCGGAATGTCGCCTCGCATCGACCTATTGGGCGACAGCTTTGTCATAATCAAAAGCCGTATTCGGTGAAATCGGGACGGTGAAAACCTATTTTTCATTTGACAAGGTTCTCAATTCGAATGTTTATATTTTTTTATGTATGTTCGCGCATATCTCTGCCATTTATGTACCGATTTTAAAAATTCTTTTTTCGTCTTATAGGGTATTCTTCCGGTATGGTCCCATAACATTTTCAAGAAAATCGGTTCAGTAGTTTTTCTTTTTAATCAAAATAAGGAAATTGATTTTATTTATTTTTGCACGTATCTCCGTTATTTATGAACCAATTACAAAAATATTTTTTTTATATGATAGATCATTCTTCATGAATAATCCCATAAATTAAAAAAAAAAGTTTTCATTACTTTGTTTTTTTTTGTTAAATTTTTAAATTTAGGAATGTTTGCACATATCTCCACAACTTATGAACTGATTTGAAAAAATATTTTTTATCAGATAGGATAGAATTCCACAATGGTCCTACAAAGTTTTTACGAAAGTAGGATTAGGAGTTTTTTCAAAATCAAAATAACAGAGTACACTTATAAGGCGTTTGAAGTAGGCTTTGGTATTTTTTTGTAAAAATGTTGTTTGACATAGACTTGTTTTGCAAAGTAACGATAGGATATAAGTACAGATGGCGATCGCGAAAGCTTTGCAATTTTATATATTTTCTTATTTTAATGAAATAATGCAAATATCCGAAGCATATTTCAATATACTCGACTCATAGATCATCCTGTTTATCAGATAATCAGCTGATTAACACACACACGCGACAAGAAAACAAAAACCCAATATTCGCAGCAGTATTTTTTCCATTATTACGAGCGGAGGGCAAAGTTAATAACAACTCCCATGCATAGTCGTCGCAATAAACATTCGCGAAAATCCTCCATCATCCAAACGACACGACAATAGGCCGTGTATTCGATTCACAAACTTTCCCTAACGTCCGATCGCTTGGGCCCAATCAGTACGAATACGGCTGAAAGTTGATATTGACTGAATAGCATTATGTGTGTCAACGGCATCATCCTGTGTGTGATTTATTTCGCGAGTTTATGTTGAGATTGCCCAATACAGCTTTATTTATGCATATATCTGGATGTCGCGTTTGTTAACAACAAAAAGGGCCAGTGTACCATTTTATTTAATCGACAGTTTAAGTGGTTCTCTTTTTGTCTTATTAATGCCTAAATATGCGAGCTATCTCGTTTATGGAGCTTAATGTTTTTACTTTATTTTAGGTGGTATAACATCTTTCCACAGCTTTTGCTTCAATTCTTCGGCCGCGCTCGCCCGGGAAGTACCACCGCCCTTTATAAAGTCGGCATAAAAAATATTTTTTTCCGCTCCAAATCTTGTCCTCAAAGCCCTATTCATGTTATCCAATCAACCTATTCTATCCAATTCCCCAGGTAGGCGACGCACTTGCGACTCTCCGGATGTTGCGTGTGTCTATGGGCGACGAGATTGCTTACCATTAGGTGAACCGTCTGCTTGTTTGTCTAACTTACCATAAAAAAATCGTTTACGTATTCAAAAAGCAATTCCTAAATTCAGATTTTATGTTAGACATAAATTTTCAGACATCTGTCAGTCTGAAGAACGTTGATATAACTATCAAATAATTGTCACGTAATTATAAAACACCGTCGAAAAGCCTTTCATTTTTTTCTTACAGTTTCTAAGGTTGAAATGTATTACAAAAGATATTTCATTTTGACAAAAAAAAAGTGTAAAAGACAAAGCAATTGTATCGAAAACCCTAATTTTTGAGTCTATTGGGTCGATAACCCAACTGTCATTTTTGACGTCTGATTTCGCGCCATTAAGGGGCCGGGAATTGACAAGCGAATCCATTGGCGATAACTGGTGCAAGTGGAAAGTGATGGACAAGTGTTATCAAGATAAATGCTAGGTCCGCATTAGGTTATCAGCTCTAGCTGGCATAACTGGGTCAACTCACGCTGGCGTGTAATAGTTGAATTACGGGCGTAATTGCTCGATTACATTTGTAATCGGCTTGTCTCGTAATCGGGCGGAATTGTCCCCGGAAACTACTAGGTCTAGTTCTTTTTTATATATAGGGAGGGAGGCGAACGAGCAAGCGGCTCACCTGAAGGTTAGTGATCACCGCCGCCCATGGACTCCCGCAATACCAGAGGAGTTTCAAAAGCGTAAAATAGAAACGTAGTCTGAATACTAATCAAGAACCGTAGTAAATTTTGTGACGAATGCTAATGATGATGATATAACCTTAATCACTTTTTTACATCATTTCAAGAAATAAGCTTATACAGTATGATTGGTGAGTCACCAACGATAATAAAGGAAAGCACTCGGTACTCGATTGCAATCATACTTATGTAATAAAATTAGGCAGCGTGGTGCGCACACAGCTGAGCACGTCACAGGTCATCGACCTCCCCGCTTCGGCCAGCCACGCCATATCCGCTAGGACGAACAAGAATTTCATAACATTTTTTTAACTTTAGGTTATGTTTACTCAGGGGTTTTTTTTTAAATAATTTAATTCTTCATATATGATCCCTACACATAACGTCCTTGAATATTAAAGGTGACTCGCCAGTCAGTATATACAGGATATAAGAATAATATATTGATGAATATATGTATTATATATTGGGTGATAATTAAAAACCATGCTACGTATGTCTTAATCTTCACCCAAATGGAGCCGCAGCCACTAATACGCAATAAATAACAACCGATAAAAACCTTAAAATAGACACCGACAATACGCAGCGTTTGTAAACACTGCGATTTAGATTAACGCCACATCTGAGTAAACAACCACATCAATTAAAGTCAAAAGAAAAAATAAAAACCCATTCGAAAAACGATCAAAAACAACGCTAACACGATACAGTTTCTTCACACAAGAGGTGCGAAATATCAAAAAAAATTGATCCGTCACGTCATGTGACAGCTGACAGATGTATAACATCGAAATTATTTCGTACGAGTGAATAAAAAGATACATTTTAATGTAAATAATTATTAAATATAATAGCATCGCCACGTCACACGCTTCTACGTATAAGTAGACTAGGCACTAGTATATTCCACAATATAATGTGGTGATGCTTCGACACGGCTGGTATCGCCACGCCAACGGTCAGGTTTACCCTATAGATGTTTCACATCAAAAATCTAACACTGACCCGTGGCAATTAAAACACACACAAGAGCATCGTGCGTTTAACAGCTGTGCACACAAGTGCGACAACGTGGGGTCAACGCACCCGCGCAACTACGCAATTGTTGAAAATAATCGCGGTGAGCCATACCACACGGAAATAGTTCACACTACAGAGAAAAAAAAAACAAAAACATCCACATAGTACGCACGCCCAAAACATTCTCGTAACACCCGCGCATAAGAAGGAACAGATTCAGACAAACACACAGACAAAATTACGTGGAAGTGTGAAGATGTCTTTAATCATCTCTAGAGAGGTAAACACTGTTAAGGATTCTGGTACGAACGAAACTGGTTTCTATTTATGGCGATCGGCTGTCGAGCGGCTCGTAAATAATCCCACAAAACCTTTACGCCTCGACGAGGCGGGCGAGAAAAAAAATATATTAAAAATCGAATGTCAGCTTGGGTACGCATCTAGAGATGTCGTTTACCCCGTAGATGGTCGAAATTTTAAAATAAAAAAACTGAGCGATGTTTGTCTAAGCCCTTATTGGCAACAGCATAAATCCGAGGGATGGTAAATGACTACTAAATAATAATGGTACGAATCTTTTAAAAAAATGGTACCTTCAAAAAATAGTATCAAAAAATTGTGTAAATAAATTACTACTTTTTTATAAACTAACAAACATTAAGACTGAATAATAACAAGAAAGTAAAATATATATAAACCAAACAATCCTATTTCAACAGAGCAGTACCTACCAGAATACTCCTTACAAGGGCCCTATTTAAAACACAATCGTGCATGGTACTAAATTTCGGTACGAATACCAATATAATGGTACGCATAAACGTCACTGCCCGCGCAAGGGGCCCCCGATTGTTTTTAATGCGAAAGAAATCACCGAACGTCCCCCGTCGCGAGGTCGGGTCGTTAAACTTTAACCTTACGACGGCTCATCAAGTGAATCACAAGTTGCTGCGCGGTGTCGCGCGGCGATATGTGCCGAAAACTGTCCTATATATTATTCGCGAGAGGCCGATAATGAGGGCGATGAACCCGACGATTCGGCCGCGCGTTATCGCGCCGATACGGACGCGTCCGATTTAGTAACCGCGAATCAAGTCGAGACTGATCATTACCTTAGAGTTTGACACTATATTTGGCCCCAAGAAGTTCGCTGAGCTCGTGCATACTTACTGAGACACTACAGTAATATGATGCTTACCTGTAACAAATAACATTCATCAGTAAAACATTTAACGAAACAAAAGCAGCCGGTGAACTATGAGAAGAAGGTCGTCTGCAGTTGAACGACCGGCCAAATTTTTATGAAATCCCACCGCCCGGATTTCAAAACTCGGATGGGAGAAAAAAGAATAATGGTAATCGTATGTACCGGGCATGCATAATTCACAGTTTACCGTCCATATGTGTGGTCAGTGTCTATTATTCGGGTGGTCGCCATTCATTTATTCCGACATTTCCGATCCAGATATTTAAATTTCGATTATCCGGCCGTGCCGCTTAAAGTTGTATCATTTAAGTCTATGGTAATCTCGCAGCGTCGTTCCATCGTGTTACTCTATGTTCCAGTAGGTACCTATCCACCCCTCACTGTTTCAACCCTCCACTCGTTCCCTGTTCCTCTAAATTACTCCGGCACTCAACGGGAGTAGACCTCTAACATGGCTCCCTCCTCACCTCCGCAAGTCATGTTGTTGACATGTTTGAAACGAAATTATTGAAGTTTTTACTGTACGCTTAAAATTGCGAGCGTTTTTTTCCAAAATTATTAATCAATAGAAGCACTATATCATCATTGATATAGACATATGTATAAATAACATAATTACACTAAATTTTTTCTCAATAATAGAATATGAAAGTTCCAAAGTTTCTAAGATTAATAAGAAAAAAATTGCCATAACTTTATATTTAAAATGTTTACATTTTAAAGTAATCAATAAACAAGAGAAGTTTATTCTATCACTTATACAATGCAAGATGAAGCGGATAGTTTCTGTATAAAGCAAGAAAACAAGGCTCGTTCAAGTGGATGATTTAGAAAGCAATCCGATATACGGACACGAGCTGTTAAACTGTCTGACCTTAAGGTCAACGGAGTGAACCTCTGACAACCGAGACTTGTACGGCTTGCTGATTGAAATTAACCAACAAATCTCTTGAAATTCAAACCCGTGGACCGTACGAACGAGAAGACATATTTACTTACTCAAAACGAGATGTTTCAAGTGTGAAAATAACAGAAAATTTCAAAAACCTACTTCAAATTCCTTAAAGTGTACTTTCGAGACACATCTCCGTCATAACTATTGTACCGATTTTTATGAAAATTTTGCGAGATCATTTCGGTAGTATACCGTTTAAAATAAAAAAAAAATAATTTTCAAAATCTATTCATAAATGGCGGAGATACGCGCGACCACATCTAAAAAAAATAGAAACATTGGAATTAAGAAGCTCCTCCTTTTTTAAAGTCGTTTAAAAATATTCCAAGTTATTTTATTCTTATCTTAAAGAGCGCTCGTTAACAAATTTCTAGAACCTGATCTTAAAATGCCAAAATATTTAAAAAATCTAACATAATATAAAAAACGCCAAAATTCAAACGCTATCGAAGCTCCATTTATCAGCTGTCAAATTAAACGCAGACATTGCCGTTGAACAGGATCCGCACGGAGCATAAAAAATCTCATCACTTGTTGTTGCTGGATAATATTAGAGTGTATCATAAACATCAACAAAAAGGGAAAAGCCGACGTACCGTATAACTGATACTGAGCGAGGAAACATCTAAGAACGTCCGTAGCAGGCGCAGAAAAGTTATAACAGAGAAGAAAAACATCGGAGGCCTTTACTATGGTAATAAGTGCTTAATAAAAATATTTTCCCGCATTATCGGGTACAAAGGCGAGCAAGGAAGACGTTTCGGCTGAAATATGAAACTGCCAAACAATTCTGTGATCTCGGCGAGTAACGCCGTGGATTTTAACGAGGCCATAACCTACAACGATGACTCCTATTGCCACCGTAGATTCGTTATAAGGGAACCCATGAACGTTTTTGCATTATCCTTATAGTCACTTACACACAGACTTATTCTATGCCGAATGGACTACAACATCGAAAATACGGCACGAATTGGGAATACACAAGTTTGTTTTCTCAGAAAATTACATAAACCGACTTCCAATGGTTTAAAAAGTACTTTTATTACGGAGAAGGAGGCAAATGAGCAAGCGGCTCATCTGATTGTAAATGATTACCCCCGCCCATGGACTCCAACAACACCGGAGGAGTCACAAGAGCGATGCCTTTCGAAACATCGTCTCTGTTATTTTGATTTTAAAAACAAACGACTGATCAGATATTTATTTTTTATGAAAATTTGTAGGAATAAAGTAGTTTTAAAATCAGTCCATGAGTAGTGGAGATATATGCAAACGTTCCTAAATTGTGGATATATATGAAAATTCAGTTAAAAAATAATTTTTGAACTTTTTAATGAACCGATGATGGTTAATAAATTACGGATACGCGCGAACATACATAAAAAAAGCATCCGAATTCAGAGCCCTCCTCAATTTTTTTAAGTCGGTTAAAAAACATTAAACAGCAAGACTTATTTGCTAAACAGAAACTAGTACACAAGTATCAGGTTGTACGCAACATAAATCACCGCCGGCAAAGTTGCCCACCTCTCCACAAAAAAGTTTTCAATACCACAAAAAACTTCCACCGAAGTCGTACGGGGCAAATCGACTCTACATTATAGATTTATAGCTTTCGACCGTGGTGTATATAAAGTTTTTTTTCTCCCTCCCGATAACTGAGGAATAGCCGCGATTCGTCGAAAACTGCCGCGGATGTATTAAATTATTTGGGGTCCATTAGACTGGGCGAAGAAATGTCTCGGCTTCAACATTCGAGCGTCATTAAATCGTCATTAATCGTATCCGATAAGTGCACGAAATTATGCTAAGCGATAATGATGATAATGTAGACGAGGAAAGCCTGAATGATTTAAGAAATAATGGAGACGCTTGTGATTAGCTGGGTTGTGTATCGCCCGTCATGTAAAAAGAAACGAGCACAATTCGCAAAATGCACTTGGCATCTGCACTGTCAGTTGTCAAAGGTGTAATTATTTTCTGACTTTAAACGCCATAGAAGTAAACGTTCGTGAAACAAATATTTCATTTGTGAGAATTTAAAAAAAAAACTGTTGGACCGATTGCCATGAATATTTTATGGGACCACCTTATAACCCTTTCAAATAAAAACAGAATTTTGAAAATCGATCGATTCATAAGACACGAAGAAATCTGCTAACACACAAACATGATTAGGTGGTATAGCATAACATTTTTTCACAGCTTTTGCTGCACTTCTCCGGCCGCGCTCGCCGTAAGTACCACCGCCCTTTGTAAAGTTGGCATAATAACCTTTTGGAGTTGCTGAATATCCATGTCCCACGACCCCATCTTATCCAATAAACCTATTATATCCATCACCATTTAAACTGTCTACCATCAGGTGAACTGTTTGGCCGTTTGTCTTCCTTTCCATACGAAAAATAAGAACACCCGATTCTCTTGAGGTCGGTTAAAATTGTATTTCAGATGTGCACTATCATTTGACAGAGGCAAAAGGAGGAGGCACCGGAACCACAACGAGCGATGAACGAACTGAAAACCGTAATAATGGACGCCATTAATATGCGAGGATGTTCAAAACAAGCTCGCAGCTGTCCTCGTTCAAAGGCTGCCCGTATAAGGCTGCGCTCGTGGGTGTTGAGAGGTTGAGTGAACGTCGAGACCAACACGCCCGTTGGGCCAATATAATCTTGACCCTAATAGGAAAATTCTTGATTACAATCAACGCAGCGACCAACTGATGTACCCTTCTGGTTGATCTTTCTAGTATAAATATTCATTTATATTATAAAATTGAAGAGTTTGTATGAACACGATAATCTCTGGAACTACTGAATTGAAAAATTATTTTAGTGTTGAATAGCCCATAAATGGAGGAAGGCTTTAGGCTATATAATATGAGTCTATTACCAATAGGAGCAGGGCAACATCAATAAATGTTGTAAAATTGATTAGCGCTTTCAACTAAACGTACAAACTCTTCAACTGACAGAAAATCTAGTAGTCTATCTCTAAACAGGTTTAGTTTCGGAAACAGCGGTCTTTGAAAAAAATCGAATAAAGACTTTTTAGTAACCTATTTGTGAATCTACATTTAGTTTGCATTCTTTTGTGTGTCACTCATGAGTAGACTTATATTGCGAATCTGTTTGACTTTGATACGCCTGGATTTCAATCGCCTGGCTGAATGGCAGACGTCGCACGGTCTCCCAAGGAGTATCGTCGATAGATTGTAAAATCGATACATCTCCAACCGTCTATCGGTTGCCAAGCGATACGTGAAAGTCGGTGCGGTGGCGTGGAAGGAACGATTAGTAGACGCTCGAGGGATCATATTTCGAAGACCTTGGCTCGTTAGACCGCTCCAGTGATAACGGCGGCATTGTATCGGGCTTTCACGGAAGGTATTAATAATGATCCGTTGGATGCGGTCGGATTTTTTGTTCGACTACACGAGATGGACGGATCGATATTCGTTAAGATGGTGCATGGTTTAAAATTGGTACTAAATATATTCCAATAGACTTCATGACAACAAAAGGAAAAGTTAAGGTTTAAGCAAATGGTTAACCGGATAGTTTGTATTTATAATAATCCCTAGTTATTATCATAGACAAGTTTATTTTTACACAAATTTAAAAATATATTTTCGAAATATATCTTCTCCGTTATTTTGATTTTAAAATCAAACTACTGATTGGATTTTTATAAAAAAATTGTGGGACCATTTTGGAAATATTAATTAAATAAAAAATTTTTTTTTTAATCATATGTGGCGGAGATATAGGCGAACATTCCTACATTTTGTTATTTTTATTTAAGAAACAAACTACTAAACTGCTTTTTCTGAAAAAATTTAAAGAGCCATTAAGGAAAAATATCCTATCAGACAAAAAAATATTTATTTAAAATCGGTTCATAAATGACGGAGATATGCGCGAACGTACATAAAAAAAATATATAAACATCCGAATTCAGAACTTTCCTCCTTTTTTGAAGTCGGTTAAAATAACGAAACAAACTTGAAACGCCCTAGTAACGTTTGTGACACTATTTTTTCACTTTTTGATTTAAACAGCAAACCACTTGAAAATCAAGTCGTAACACTTCTTTTATGAAGTCGGTTGATGAAAGCTATTGGAACACGTGAAGTTTTTAGCGACTTAGCAGATGCTGTGTATAGGAACGATTTCAAAGATGATGCTCGGCGGTTGTGCTACTTTTTGCTGAACGGCAGCTGGTGAGCGAAGCGTGGATTTCGCACCGCCCTTACAGTCCGATCGGAAATCTAATTGTGAGTTAACTTGTTAAGTAATATCAGAGAGTTATCCGAAGGTCGGTAAGATCGTGCGGTAGCGCCAAACTGGTACAGATGTTGAACTGACAAACGCTTACGCGATTACAGCCCGAAACAGTCCGGTTTAGAAACGATAATCGCTTGCATGCACATATGTATATATGTAATTTAGTACCGAAAATGTTTCTTCCTAGTAACATAACTCATTGTACGTATTAATTGAGGCCGTATCGGATTTATTAACGCTCCTATTAGCATATCGTAATGTTCACAGGGTGTTCTATCACAGTGCTCATTAAAAAAGATGCGTTGTCCTTTCAAGACATGACACCCAAATTCCAAGTCGCACCGTATAATTTGGGCTAATTCATTATTCCAACACCCCGGTTATCTAAATAATGCATTATTTAGTACAAAAGGTGAGGGCATAGTGGCTCAGTGGATATAAGACGAGCGTTCTAGACTTCTGTAGGTAGAGCATCTTTTCACAGCTGTTGCTGCATTTTTATGGCCATGCTCGCGCGGGGAAGTACCACCGCCCTTTATAAAGTCGGCACAAAATGAAGAAAACATGACTTGGGTATCCCGGATGGCCATGTCTACCCTTCTCTTTTCCCAAGCTTCCAAATCCTTAATCCCGACCCCATCCTTTCCAATAAACCTATTCTGTCCAATTTTCTAGGTTGACAACGCACTCGTGACTCTTCGGATGTTGCGTGTGCCTATAGTCGACGGGATCGCTCATTATCAGGTGAAGTCATCCTTTCCATAATAAATAGACTCTGAATCGTCAATTAATTTGAAATGAATTTTTTTTTCAAAAAAAAAAGGCTACTCTTATTTTAAGATGCAAGTCTTGTGTTACAAGAGCGTTTTACAAACACAAATCGCCCAAAGACAAATAACCAGATCCGAAACAACCATTTGTAGGTCGTACAAATATTTGCTCCGTGTGGGAATCGAACCCACGACCTGCGATGCCGCAGCCAATGTCTTAGCAACTGCGCCAACCGGTCATCATAAAATAAACATATATGCAAGTTTATACTAACTATATGTAACTTTTTTATCTTTTTTGGACCGGTAGATTACACGGTAATGTTCACAGTTTCCTTGTAAATCGTCTTTCTTTAATATAAGTTTTTTTTTATGGAAAATATTTGAAAATCAGCCCAGTGTCTGGGCGCTCGCCTTCAATTCGGTTTACACGAGGCGAACCTGAGTTCGATCTCCGGTGCCTGCACCAATGAAATTGTTAATTTTCTAATCGCAATTTAAGTGCTGATTTACTACGTGCTCCGCGGTGAAGGAAAACATCGTTAAGAATCCTGCATATCTATGAAATATAGTAAGTCACTAAAACCAAATTGATTTGTTCATCTTTGTTGTAGATACGCACTCTTCAACTCCCGTCGTGTGCTTAGTGATCGAAGGCGGCACTAACACGGTTCGCGCAGTGCTGGAATACGTCACCGACACGCCCCCAGTTCCTGTTGTGGTGTGTGACGGCAGTGGCAGAGCGGCGGATCTCATCGCATTCGTCCACAAGTACTTACTATAATTTTTTTTATTAAAAGGAAGACAAACGAGCAGACAGTTCATCTGATGTTTAAGTGATCCCGTCGCCCATGTCCATACGCGTGCTGCGTGTGTCCATACGCAACATCCGGAGAGTTGCGAGTGCGTTGAGTGCGTAATCTAAGAAATAGTATAGAATAGGTTCATTGGACGGTATGGGGTCGGGATTAAGGATTTGGAGGGGATAGGACTATGATCTATAGCTGAAAGAAGAATATTTACAAAACCATAGAATTAACCTAACTACAAATGTAATAAATAAGTCCAAGGACTAAGAGTTTCCTTGAATTGTCTCTAAGATTAAAGTTGCAGTTAGTTGAGGGCTGGTTTTTTGTTACCCAAGGTTCAAGTATAATCATTCCGTGAAGGAACACAAACAGCGTGCTTGGCACTAAGCCGCGTGGAGTAGGATTATGGGATTTGTATCTAGATTAGTTCTATTACATTTGTATAGATCCATATGTTTGAAACGTCAGAATCGTAAAATACAAATAAAGGTACATCCCCGAGCAGCTCACCTCCAGAGGTTCTCGAGGTATTGCAAGCTATGAATACTACAGATGATGATGCAATTGTTCGTCCCAGTTTGCGTCTTTGCTCTTCTGCTTTCTTTTTTTCATTCTAAAAAAAACCATACCCCTTAAAGATTAATAATGTCAACTCTGCTGACATTTTGTATCTGTGGACAACAATTTTTTGAAGAGAAAAAGATTTGTTTAGAATTAAAGTAATATATCTATTCCAAAACTCATTCAAATCCCTTTAGTGATTGCGACTCAAACAAGAAGAAAATCCACTATACTCAAAAAGGAATATCTTTTAATACTTTATTGAAAATATACACAGATGAAATGATTTTGAGAAGGAAGTGGTAACGTTCTTATAATAATTTCTGAATGAGAACGCTTTAGGAAAATAATGTGAACTCGTTTCAGACAAGCCTTATCAACGGATCTATCCGTCTAGAAAACTCCAAATTTTATTTAATTTAATCTTCCATTCATCTCAAAAAGCTTAATTACTCTAGTTAGTTTGTCCACTTTTCACAAACCAAGATTAAAACAATACCGCCATATTTAATTTGCTTAACAATATCATTATGTCAGTTAATACTGCCATCTTTACAATTTATTTTTCATGTTTTCGTAAAGGTATGCTTCGGAGACTGGGGAGCAGAGGGTTTTAGAATCAATGCGCGATTACCTCATCGGCACCATTCAGAAGACCTTCGAAGTTGGGCTCCAACAGGCAGAATGTCTCTACAGTGAGCTGCTGCAATGCACGAGGAAAAAGAACTTAGTGAGAACTAAACTTATATTATTTTTTGATATTTGACAAGTTTTCTAAGGCGCGACCTTGTTATTTAACAAAAAGAAAACGAATCATAGAGACTGATTTTCAATAATATATCATTATAACATATTGTAGTGGCAATCTAATTATCAAAAATTCTTAAATAGGTAACTTATTAAGTAATGCAAAAAATAGTAAGACGTATAGTTATTTACACTTTTTCTGCTTATATGTGTTGCATTTTACAAGTAATTGAGCTTTAGTAGATTGTCCCTGGCTCACAAATTTAAACGACCTCTCCGCTCGTTTCAGAAATACCGTTGCAATAAACATATTTCCCAAAATTGAGAATTCAGAAAAATAAGCGCTTTCCGAACTAGATATCGGATTAACTTCAATTAACTGCATATCGAAGCGGATCAATGGTTACTATCGTGATAGCAGATCGAGCAAAATACGCCCAGCGGAAAATTACGATCCAAAATTAATCCGACGTGGTAAACCGATGCAGTTTAATATCGTCGTGTTTGGACAAATGTGAATAAAATATATTTCCACTAAAAGACTCTTTGAAATCCCGAAACGGATATTGTCTTACGGATATTGTCTATTTCCTTTGTAAAGAGGAAAAGGTGGGGAGACGGTTTTATTGAGTGCGAAGAGAGTTTCCGGTAGGATACTTTGTGGTAGTATGATTATGATATGCTTCGTGCTATATTGTATGTAGTTTACTACCGTTATGAAAACTTTTAGTCCAAGTAATAAAACATTCTTTAAATTTTGTTCTTTAAAGGATAATGACTAATAGTGGTACCAAAAAGTCTTTGCATGATCAAAATTTTAAAGTAAATTATTCCATAATTTCTTACGACCTTACGATTTATGGATTTGGTTTTTTTACGGGAATTTTAATTCAGTTTAAAAGTCGGA
Organism: Graphium colonna; assembly: GCA_025505425.1. NCBI lineage: Eukaryota > Metazoa > Arthropoda > Insecta > Lepidoptera > Papilionidae > Graphium > Graphium colonna. The sequence continues at coordinate 2,191 of JAOCPS010001853.1, read as the reverse complement.
ATATTGCTTTACATGGAATGGAATCTATTTTGATGAATCGATTTTTCAATTTTTATCAAATTCTGTAGGAGTTGATAAAATAAGTCTAGTCTCTAAAAACAATGTTTCACACTTTGTTTTTTGCAATTGCATTGCTTGAAGCAACTTGGTACGGTATGCAATATAAAATACTGCATTGTCCTTTGTTATTTTTAGGCCAAAAAAGTGGACCCTTCTTTTATTACAAATATACTAATATATCGTGTAACTACTATTATAAACATTTGTTTTGTAATACTTTTCATGAACCCAGATACTTGAATTAATTTATGGTTATAGTACAAACTGCCAAAATCATTTTCATACACTCTCAAGACCACGTCCTTGTAAGGAACAAAAAAAAACAGACCATTGTTTTTCTTATAATTTTTTCGAGTTGCGTCATTCTCTTTTATCTCATGTGCGTGCGTTATGATGACAATAGTCAAATAATTTCAATTAAAAATGTTGAATATTGATGACATATTGGAAACATTCTGTAATATTCTGCTCGTAATTGATTAATATTAACTACAAGTATTTGTCAACTTATATTCAGTATTAGATATAATATTGGTATAGGACAATACCCATTTTTATATGGCATACCGTACCAAGTTCAATATATACACGTTCAAACATTTTTTTTTTGAAGACAAGCCGTCTAATATTAACTCCTACAGAAGTTCTTTTCGCAAAGAAACCCCGGGTTTCGGAGACTTTTGATAGAATCAAAAAATTTTTTCATCAAAAACAGTCTCCATTGCATTCTACATGTTAATGACAGATTGAGTAATCTTAATTTAGATAAAGCAAAATTCATACGAGTACTTTTATACTTTAAACTAAATTCACGGTTTAAAAAATTAATCCATGAAGCGTGATATCGTAAAATATTATGGAAATAATTACAATATTTTACAATAATTTTTTACAATACAAAAAAAAAACAACAGTTTTGATGTTCATGCATGAGACTTTTTGGTACCGCTTCTGCTGCAACGTTCGGGGAAAGGTCCATTTTATTTTTTAAAAAATAATTTAATCTTATTTTAAATATGTTAATATAAAGTCATTGTACCTTTATTCTTATGTATTACATTTTAGCACCCCGCCTCTTTGTTTTTAACCGACTTCTATAAAGGAGGAGGGTTCTCAATTCGAATGTTCCTATTTTTTATGTATGTTTATATGAAGCATAATTTTTTTAGAAAAAACCGTACAGCAGTTTGCTTTTTAAATCAAAATAACAATTTTTTTATGCTCGCGCGTCTCTGTCATTTATGAATCAATTTTGAAAATAACTTTTTTATCTCATAGAGTATTCTTCCGAAACAGTCCCCTAAAGTTCCTTTTTATTCAAAATAATAAAATTTAAAAATGTTTGCACATATTTCTAACACTTCTGAACTGATTTTAAAGGTTTAACCGACTTCGGAAAAGTAGGAAGGTTCTCAATTCGAATGTTTATATTTTTTTATGTACGTTCGCGCCTATCTTCGTCATTTATGAACCGATTTTTATTTTTTATCTTATAGGTTTATTCTTCAGGAGAATCGGTTCAGTAGTTTTTCTTTAAAATCAAATTAACAAAATTAAACTTCTTTATTTCTGCGGGTATGTCCGTCATTTACATTTTCGAAAATTATTTTTTTATATGAAGGAACATTCTTTAAAATTAAAAAAATAGTCTTATAAAATAAAAAAAAAATTCGGTTCATTAATTTGTTTTTCAAATAAAAATAACATAAATTTAGGATATCTCCGCGACTGATTTGAAAAAATATTTTTTATCTTATGTGGCACACTTGCACAATGGTCCCACATTTTTTTATAAAAATCGGGTTAGTAATTGTCTTTAAAATCAAAATAACTGAGAAGATATATTTCGAAAGTACACTTTTAAGGCGTTTGAAGTCGGTTTCTGTAATTTACTTTAAAAATAAACTTGTATCAGGTAGGGTATACTTCCTATTTTGGAAGTATACCCTAGTCACACAAAATATTTGGAAAAATTGGGTCAGTAGTTTACAAACAAATTACTGACCCAATTTTTCCAAAAATTCCTTTGTAAAGTCGGCATAAAATAAAGTATTCATGACTTTTGGGGATGCCGGATGGCCATGTCTACCCTTTTCTTTTCCCACTCCTATCCTCTCCAAATCCTTAATCC
>JAOCPS010001745.1:0-12558 GCA_025505425.1 Graphium colonna | reverse complement strand
GTGCGCCGTCAAGCGCCAGGACTCGGCGCCCGCGCTGGCGCACGACCTGGTGCAGCTCGGCTTCATCCACGAGGTGAGTCAAGAGAGTTAGGAGGTCTCAGAGAGTGGAGCCCCGCCCCAGCCGCGCGACCTGGAGACGCGGCGCGTGGTCAACATGATGTGCAGCCTCAAGGCCACGCCGCGCGACCCGCTCATGACCATCCTGCTGCGCATGGACGACAAGATGAACCGCCAGCTCACGTGCGCCGTCAAGCGCCAGGACTCGGCGCCCGCGCTGGCGCACGACCTGGTGCAGCTCGGCTTCATCCACGAGGTGACACCTACTTCGCATTTTGCGAAATATCTAAATCAATCTAATAAGTGGCAGACAAGTTGTTAGTATTAATTATTTTAGCAATGCTTTTTGGGGCAATTGTAATGTTTATTCCAACCCAACCGTGAACAATACTAGTAATTATATACGGCAAAATACATAGTTAGTCGACTCGTGTGGTTTGCAAAGAGAAGAGCGAGTCGATGGAACGTTTGTAGGCGTCATTGGATGCAAGAGGAAGAGTTGTAAATATTGGTACGTGCGGTTGCAGGCCGACCGCGAGAAGCTGTGCCGGCTGATCGAGGAGTCGCTGCGCGGCAGCGGCGGCGCGTGCGGGCCCGCGGCCCCCGCGCTGGCGCCGCACCTGCCCAGCTAGGCCCCGCCCCTTAAACTACATATGTGCAAGTTAAATAGCAGAATACCGCCATCCAAATACAACCCCGACCAACTCCTCGGCGAAACGTTAAACTAATCAAATCTGATAAACGTATACTATTTCAAATAGTAAAAACCACCGGCACCGACGTTTCACCCCGAGAGCCGCCTACACAAAAATTCCTTCGTGCAAATAAATTACTGACAACACCGGCGTTAAAATACAACCCTGAAACACTCCCGGAAAAAAATCCTATTATATGCAAAACTTCAATTACGAAATACACTTATATAAATGCTTATTGTTTTCATTTATATTACGAATAAATAGCTAAAACTTCAATAAAAATTTCATACTATTACAATTACCACCATCCTACAACTTATAAAATTAAAACAAAAATAATTATTATAATGCATTAATAACTTAAGATTGTTCGCTAGAATTGAAATGTCATCATATATGTAATATAATTACAAACGCTGAATAAAAATACATCATCGAACTTCTTTGACACTTCATTTATAAAATTCAATCACTCTTCAACACATAACAAATCCGCTTGTAAAATTGTATCCAACGAACATGTGATAACTCCTAAACGCAAATTTTAAATTATGAATTACACGAATCCAATTTGTAACAGATACTTAATATTAAATATTGAATGACGTTGGCTAGAACGAGCAACGCTGTCCACACACAATTCAAGCCAAAATAGTTGAATTTAACAATCAATAAATAGCTTCCAAAGGGAATGCATAGTTAATTTTATAAAAAAAAGTAATTGAATAAGACCCCGTAGTCAAAAATCGGACTCTAGCTAAATTTAGGGCATAACAATGTATAGCTTAGATGTTAATTCACGTTATAAATATATATTATATAAATATGTATCTATATATATAGAGAAAATTATCTTATGAAAGATTAGGCGTCGTTGTACGTTGTATTTTTGCATACGAAAAGTTTGTGGTCGATACACGGCTTTATATTGGAACGGTTTAACGAAGGGAGATGTGTGGTGGTGTTTTTATATATGTAATAGATGTTAAAACAGTTTGTTTGTACGCAAGCGGATCATCGTTTCCACGCGACTAATTTTAATATTAATTGCATTAGAATATTGAGAAATTTGTTGCAAAAAGTTGAATCGAAAAATTTTAAATCACGCCATCTTGTGGATATAAAACATGATTAGTTGGTTTTAATGGTTAATATTGCAAGGATTTTTAGTTTTTTGATCGCGCAACACTTTGACTCCTTTCACCTCGCCTCGAGGACTTCTAGTCTTTCGATTCTTAGTTCTAGAAATTTCATTTGTCCACACGATTTTTTTTTTTGGTGAATTCCTTTTTTTTCGTGGATTTGTTGATTTATCGTGTATCGTATTTGCCTAGTCGATGATGAATCTGTTATTTCGCAACAAATTGTCTGCTCACGCGTTCATGAGATGGATTGTTGTTACGCTCTCGTTAAGGAATTTGTATAAAACGACACTATATGGTTAAACAAACTATTTAATAATGTAGACGTTAAAGAAGAGATGAAAAAAACGTAAGTCGTCATTTTAGCGTTTAGTTTTGACATCGAGGAATGCTTTAGTTATTTAGAGTTTGTATGAATGTGTAAATGTAAACAGAATGATATTTAAAATATTAATGAAATAAATAAATTAAAAAAAAATATTTAACTGAAAAAAAAACCATTACATTAATTATATGTATAGTGAGGCTTCCTCTTAAAGCTTTATGGATATGGTTATGTAAGTATACGGAAAACTGAACATACTCACTATATGCGTTAAGGTTGAAATTTGGACGGCGCTCGCGTTCAAATTGTTGCATGGCCATTTGTATGGGACCTTGTCTCTCACACTTTGTAAGAATATACGAGTCTGTTGCGGCGGTCGAGTTGAAACGTACATTGTTAAAAACTTTTATTAATCTGTAAAACATTTGACAGCTCTACGGCGGATATTTTGTGATTCTGTTAGTTTTTCCGCTAAAATGTCGCGTCGAAATCGAGTCAATTGTAATTAAGGATTTTGTAATAAACGTTTCACAGAACAAAAATGTAACAATACCGTGCATTTATCCATAGACAAGACAGAGAAAGAATAATTTTTTCGTCGAAACATTTGTTTTATACGTAAACACTATAGTGGTGCTAGCATGTGTGTAAGCCGCCGTGTAAATTTGCTATTTGTATAAAAGTAAACATAAATATCGTCTCGTTCCTAATTTCTGATGCGATCTGGTGCTCAGTCGAGTTGAACACTTGAGTTATTTTTTTTTCAATATTTTTTTTTACTCAAACAGACTTTGATGCTAGCGGTGCCAACGCGATGTATTTTATTTCCCTTTTCGATTCGATATCTTCCAGCCTACCGTCCTTTTTTTAGTTTTTTACACAACAATGTTTCGATTTGTTTAACGGATTACCCCCCGCGTATCCTTATGATTTTTAGTTACTATGTTTTGTATCGTGTAGTCATATATGTTAGTTTACCGTCTAGCGCATGGCTTCGTATGTAAATATATCTGTTTTATATTCCCATATAATATATTCGTCACGCCTGAGGATTTGAAGCTATGATACGTTGTCTCATAGCTTCAAATCGTCTATATATACAGATCGCTGTATTCGTTTCCGTTGGTAACACCTTGGCGGAATATCTCTGTACATTCGCGTCGTACGGTGTTTCGGAAGTGATTCCTTTATAAAGTGTTATATAAAAATAATTTCGTATAGATCGCGAACAACTTCAATAAGGCCAAAACATATTAGCTCTGCCTTTTATAATATTTATTATTGAATTCATGCTTTTCAAACGAACGATCTTGAATTGAATTTAAATCTAACGTGTTCTATACAAGAATGAGCGAGTTAAATTGATACACAAAATAGTAGCTACATAGTTTAAAAACACAAAAAAATAAATTTTATGTGCAAAACATTCCTCGCAAGTGGGCCTTGATTTATTCCTAAAAAAAAGTGATGCTAATAAAGTTTTAAAAGTTGTGTATTCATTTACAGTTGCTATTTATAACTTGTTTTGTGAATAAATAATGAAATGTCTTCGAAATACCTTTTCGAACAATCGCACGACGCGATATACAGGTGTTGAGCTCGAAGGCGGTAAGAGACGCGGCGCCGCATTTAGTGTAGTGTAAACGAAAGACTGGCTAATGTAACGGGTTAGGTACGGATAGGCTCCGGATTTCTACCGCTAGGTGGCGCTGATGCAGATCGTGGTTTCATAAGCTCCGTGGCAGGGGTTGCAAACCTTTCGAAGACAGGTTTAGATCAATCGCGTGATTTTAACTGGCTTAGATGAGGTTATATTAAAGAATACGGTTTTTAAAACCTTTAATGTCTATATTCTAGATTTTTATCTAGCTTTATAATGCATGCAGTAATAACGTACGGTGTACGAACTATATATACTTTTTCCAGTTTCCCTATAATCAGTGTTCTTTATATTAATAAATCTAACATGTCCTATTTTCTACAACATACGTAGATAGAAGTTCGCAACCCCTGCATTATCTTACATTATTATAAATATTTATCGATCTGTTGTTATTGTACGTCAGTTCTAGCGGTATACGTCCGAGAAACAAAAGCCGCCTCCACGGCATTTCTACGATTAGTGACAGGTGGTTTTAATATTAATTATCTATGTCCTAAAGTCAATATGGACATAGATTAAATAGTGCATAGAAAAATCTGGTGAACGTTTTCTGATCATAAAGGTGCCGTGGAGACGACGTCGGGAGGCAGGTTTATAGCTAGGAAAGTGGCGTGCCCTTTGTAAATATTATGCTTTTAGTATAAAATATAAACTATTATTATTATTAATAATGTAATGTTCGAGTACCTTGCGATTATTGAAACGTTAAGTCCCGACACGTTATATCCCATGCATCGCTTTTGTTTTATTTCTCCTCACATAATATCTCTTTCAATACATACACGCTTCGATAGACTCAAATATATTTATTCTGTGTTAATTCAATTTCTTATGCGATTGAGTAAACTTCAGCAGTACAATTAAGTTTATTCCAATTACAATATTACGCAAATTCGTCGATACGTACAGTAACAACACGCATGTGTTTAGGTCGACTCGCAAATTTTTCTGCCTGTTTGTACGTCAAACGCTTGCTACATACGTTCGTGGTATTTTATTGTGTTTCAAATAATTTAATTCGAAGACGGCACACGTGATTCAATCAACCGATTTAGGTTCAGCGCGTATTTCCTGTCTCTATGCAATTATACGCAAGTCTAGCATTAAGTACGATTCACACCGAACGCGGCGTTTTGGCGTTTACGAGGGTGTTGTATAAATACATAGATTTTTTTTTAAATTATTTCTTATTTGGAAATAGTTTCCATTTTCATCATTGATCTGGTATTTTTCCGTAGAAATATTATATTCTCGTTTTGCTTTTACGTGTAAGTTAAACGTACGACTAATCGATTGAAAATTCTGTCACAAAAGTACGTGATCTTTAATTAAAAAATAATTGAGCTGAGCTGGTTTATGCAATCCCAGGAACTATGTCAACCTTAGCAAGGGAGAGTTCAGCAATTCATGGTGAAAATAGATATATACGTTCTTTAAACAATGTGGATTTTATTGCCAGTTATTTCATTCGTTTCTATACGCGCCGAAACGTTACGTCCGGTGTGAATATTACTCATAATCAATAAAGTGCATCATATTGCGTTATCAGACGTATGTCGACTTCACACACACAAAATCAATTGTTTACTTAGGAGGCCTTAGTAAATCAAACAAGATGCAAAGAAAACCATAAAGACATTAATGTAAAGCCATTTTCATTTAATATTCTGAATCATACAAAAATACTATGCAATATTCAAAATTTGTATTTCCGCACGTAAAACTATCGAAGCTAGTGTTGCCTCATTCGCCGTCTTATATTTCTTCTTGTGCACATCTTTGTAAATTGTATGTATGTTATTTAATTATTTAATTTCCAATTCGTATGGCAATAATCTGAGATTTTTTCATAGGTTTGTTCATTGTGTTGCACTTATTATTATTGTTTTTAATAATATTATTGTATGCATACATATTATTGTTTTTATTAATGTTATATAAGCGAAACAAGTACATAGTCTGTACTTATTTCGCTTATATATACTATATAGAAATGGACACATTGTAAGAGCGGAGAGGAGGCGAAGTATTGTATATAACGTTCAGTGCCCTGGCTTTTTTTCTTTTGTATAATCCAAAGAGGAATGTGTTCATTTATGGAGGAAATTGTCAATTTTTTTTTGTTTTAATTGAGTTTATATGAATCGAGATTGTAACATAATTATTTATTGGTTGTCCAGAGATGCATTTCACCCGTCGCTTGGCCGGTGCGCTAACTTATTGATTATGCTCAAATGTCGTGTAACCGTTTCATACGATCGAACGATCAAGTGATGTTTGTCATACTATTATTATAAATGAGAAATGTCAATAAAGTGGTATTTTAAAAGGCTCCATTTGTTTCATTTATGAATAATCTGCTATGGTTATATGGTTGGCCGCTACTAATCCACCCAGATATTACCTGAATTTCAGTGTTTGCGCAGAGCGACTGGCATCTGACTTCCGCAACCCACAGGGTTAAGCTGAATTCGAAGGACGTATTAGTTGACAGGATATTTGAAGGCACTGACATCCTATAACGACTACCAAAGATGTTCTTGACAATCGGGGCTTTTCTTTTCAGGCAATCGGGTGATCAGCCCGCATTTACCTAACCCAACCAAGAAATAACAACACAAATTCGTTGTAACCTCGCGGGGTTCAAACCTACGACATGCGGCTTGTACGGCAAACGCCCATACCACTAGGCTACAGAGGAAATATTAATATATTTTCTTTACAACTAGTGGTGTACAACATCTACTCTTAGAGATCCGAGATGGCGCACGAAATATAACAACCGTGTTCAGTTTAATTTCCCACTCCTTTCCCCTTCAAATCCTTAATCCTACCCCATCCTATCCAATAAACCTATTCTATCCAATTTCCCAGGTTGACAACGCACTCGCGACTCTCCGGATGTTGAATGTGTCTATGAGCGACGGGATCGCTTACCATCAGGTGAACCGTCTGCTCGTTTGTCCTCCTTTCCATAACAAAAAAGAAACCAGCTGTAGGCCATCGCACGCAACGCACTCTTAAAGTTTGAACTAATTGGATGGGTAAAATACAAGTTGAGCAATTGTGAATGACATTTAATATTTTTATATTTGTATATCCATAATAATGTAATCATTAATATTTAATTTATATTAAATCTTCTCTGCACTACCTACAGGTTGATTGGAGATATGGATAATGTCACTGGCATTAAGTCCGCCTCTGTACATCATTTTTGTTTCTAAAGTAAAATGACTACTCTTGTTCCAATTAATATTGTCAGTAAATCAATTATGTCAATAGTAAAATAGCATTATTTTTCCTTATAACGAAAAAGCTCTTTTATACTATAGAAAGTGTGTTATACATTTATCGAAAGGTAGTTGAACTACTTGTTAGTACTTTATTGATAACTATTTTCCCAATCCAATAAATTCTTTAATTTTTGCCCAACCCTTCAACATCCAAAAAAAAACATACACTATTTGTATTTTAGGTATTTTATAATTCAAATACTAAGTATTTAAGAAATAGATACTTAAAGACGAAGAATTTTCCAACAAAACGTTCTATTCTGCGTCATTATCTTATAATTGAAAAGATGTCACATGTCAGTAAAATTTGTTAATAAAGAATATATTTAATTAACTTTTACATCCGGCAGCATCCCCTTTATGTAAGTTGTAATATGTTTGATGGCGAAAGAAAACTAATGAAAATATGCTACAAATCGTATTTGGGATCATGGGAAGAATTGAAAAAAAAAAGAAGTGTCTGACTACTCAAGACCTTCTGCGATACGACAAATAACTTTAGACGGCTAAGAAGACCCAATATTAATATAGACATTAAAAAAACATCAACCTCGAACCCTCACTCGATGGCAGGGGTTTTGGCCATATACAAAAACCTTCCTCTGTTCATATGATGCAATACAAATCCTCACCTCTCCATAGTGTCAAGGAATAAACAGAATTTTAATATATATAAAGTTGATAAAAAATATCGTATAATGTTGTTTAATGTATGATAAATTGAATGAAACATAAGAAAAATAAATTTAAATATTTTCATTCATCGTTCACTTCGGCGTTCTTACGAAAAGTAAAATTTTTACATTGCCATTGTCGGGCAGATTATTTTGAGAGCAACGACGAAAAACTGAGCAGTCACTCTTTTAAAACAGTATTTTTCCTTACGAATTTGAATCTAGTGATTCCTACGAATGCAGTGAAATTAAAAATATAAAGTAGTTATTCCTTCATACTTTGGGAAGAGTAAATAGGGTAGTATTTAAATTGATGGTTTTTCTGTTTTAGTTAGCTGACGGCTGAAAAGGATGAGCTGCAAGAGCTACTCAAATTTTTTTTGTATATTTTATAGTCACAGTACATAGAGTTAAATTAAATGGGTGTAGGATTTTGGCCGCCGAACGAACAAAGAGATTAAAACATACAATCGATGCTCACTACAGTGGTGCTCTCTCATTTAGAGCCAATGAATAGCGCTACGCAAATTGTTATACATTAATTTATTTGCATTTAAAAAATTTATGTGCGAATTATTTATGGGAAACAGCATTATTCATTTAAGTCCACTGTAAAAACAAGTTGAGTACCATCAGCACACAGCATAACTTCTTTTCTTAAATGGGGTCACTAATATGATTTACAAATAATAATGTCCACAAAACAGATCCTGGCATACTCCCGTTCTCAAAAAAAATCAGGAACTACTGATATAATTTATAACCATTTTCATATTTTTATGTTATTGAGATTAGAAACAAAGAAGTAAAAAAATACGTTATGCATATAGTAATAATTACATTAAAGATGGAGAAAATGATATTGTAGAGTTAAAAAACTTGACAGATCGCATGACAGCGATAGCATTTTGCGATTTCATCTATGCGATGTAAATACTTATGTGTGATAATCGTGATTTGGCTTGTTGGTTTGCCATTAATTAATCTATTTGGTTTTTAAAAAAAATCCTAATGGCAATATGGAAACTGATATAACTACTAGGATTACCTTTGTTGCCACTTTTAAATAGGGACACAATCTTGCTCGACTTCATACGATTGAGTAAACTTCTTCAGTCTATGGAATTTTAAATCTTTTTTAAATATACAATTAGCCTAAATTAATCCTCATATCATTCGCTATCTTCCAATCCATGTCCCTTCAAAATCGATGTAGTTGTTTCGGACATAAGCCGACCCAAGGAGGCAGGCAAGTAAAATTAATTTAAAATAGTTCTTTGTCTGTTAAAATATTTTAAAATTATTTATAAAATATATATACATATATAGATTTTGCATACATTAGGTATACCATTAGACTATTTGTATATAGATTAGAGCAATATGTGAAGGCTTGATTGGAATTTATAATAAGAAATGCTCAAATCCGTTTGGAGAATCATTATCTGTAGTGATATTTAATTCTTTATTCATTACCAATTGGCAACAAAACATATATTTTAGCCTATATAGACGGCTTTAAAATTTAATTAGTAATTTCTCCATTAATATAAATCTTTGAACATTAATATTTAATAAAAAAAATTTAGTCGGATTTAAAATTTCAATAAAAAATGTTCTATATTCACATCAAAAGAAACAAACCAAAAATTGTTGAACCAAAATAGACGTTAAAATCAACAGATGAAAAAAACCTTGCAGAAACATTCGCACAAAGTCAGAAGCATTCGCTACCTGTGTGTGATAACGTGATTGTTCAACCAATCACAAGAATTTGAGCGGCAAATAGTAGTAAACATGTCTGATATGATTTTTTCGAGTGAATGAAGCAAGAATGTCGAGTGAAAGAAACTCGGTTAAGATAATTATGAAAATCGTCGCGTGTAAAACATGCTAAGGCAGGAACTTTAAACGTATACTGTAGACCAGTAGACGTTGTGTTCAATATTTTTTAGCCGAAATAGAAATACGGCAGTAATTCAGACTATTGTTTTTAATACTCTTTATTGTAAGGCACATCAGACGCGATTGTTTATTTTTTAATGAAAAAGTTATATATTGCTTTATTTGAAAAAAAAAATATACAAGGCATTAGAATACGAGGGTCAAACTGAAAGTCCTTAGAAAATCAAAAACTGATTAAATTAGCAAGTTTTTACCTTTATCTTTTCAAAATAGTGTTCATTCACGTCAATACATCGCTGCATCCGATAGAACTTCTGAGAAAAGCACTTTGCCCACTCGTCCTTAGGGAGATCTTCGACGGCCTTCTGAAACGTAGCCACAGCTCCTCGGCGTCCATAAAACGTTTTCATCGAAGTTTTTCTTTTATTTTTCTCAATAAATAAAAATCGCAAGGTGCGAGATCAGGGCTATAAGGCGGATACCCAGTAGTTCCACGTCTGAGGTCGCCAAATAATCGATCGTTTGCCTGGCGGTGTGCGACGAAGCATTGTCGTGGTGAAGGAGGATCCTACTGCGAGGTAATTTTTCACGCACTTCTTCAAAAACACGTAGCAAACAATTGTTACTGTACCACTCTGCAGTATACACTAAATATATTAGTGTTCAGTCAACCATAAAAAATCCGTAAAATGCATCAACATATGTGTTCATCCTTCTCATTGCTCTGTCTGCATTTATTTATTTGACCTTTTACAGTTTCGCAATGATTGCGAATCGTAGAGGTTTATTTTGCTGTTTATTCTATGCATGTAATAGATAGAACATGGTAATGGGGTGGTGAGATACGAGATACGCTTTCTTACCGTCGCCGTTTGAATGTATTTGAATAATAACTATCATTGTATCCAACATCCTATCTACCGGTGGCGCGTAATGCAAAAAAATGCGTGGAAGAAAAGAATTTTTTTTAAGTCTCGGCACTTGCACTTGTCTTGGGCAAATTGAGACAAGAAAAAATATACTGTTAAATAAATAATAAAGATTACTTTAATTGATATAAATAACGTTCTATCCAAAATAAAAATCATACCGATGTAACCATCTCCGCACGAGGCAACTATCCACCGAAACATTTTCCACACTAGGCTACCATTCACCATTGTAGGCAACTAGTGAAATAAAACGAATTTATTCAAAACCATTGTAAATTATGTATACAAAAAAAGGCTATTAGAAAATACTGAATAATTTTCAGAAAGTTCATATTTAAAACAAATAAAGCTTTTTCGAAAAGCGGGGCAACTTATCCGGCTTTTACCCTACATCGTCGGTTAGTTAACTGGAGTTTTCACTGAACACTTTGTCACAAGTTATCTTTCGTTCAGTTTAAATATAAAATTGAACTTATCGACATTTTATTCTTAATAAGGTTTATTCTGTTCATATTTTATATAAAAAAGAGGCGCGACATAGTATAAGGGCAAACGGGCAAAATTCTTCGACTAACAGACTAACCAGAGAATCAGCCTCATCGGCGCCCTTTCTGCATTGCAAAAATCAAAGCCGAAAGGGCGCCGATGAGGTGCTTATTCGCCACTGTAACATTTTTTACTTTTGTGATAAGTAAAAATAAACATAACATAAAAAGAATGTGAAGATTATGAAGAACAACTTCGTGCAGTTTTTACATGCGTACAATTTCGTTACTTTGCAAAATTTTCCACTGATGATCCACTCCTTTTGGTCGTAGCATAATGTTATACGTCCTAAAGCCTTCCTCGTTAAATAAGCTATCCAGCACTACAAACAATTTTCAATTCGACCAGTAGTTCCAATGAATAGAGACGAACGCGTTCAAACGTTTAAGTGAAATGTTTCTCTTTTTGTATTTTATTATTTAAGGTGTCTGTATATATAAAGGTTATAAGTATTATATTCATTAATGTAAGTTAATTGTATAAGTGGAAAACTAATATGTACGAGCGCATGTTTTCGCCGATAAATTGTTTTTACAATTTGGCGATATTATTATCAAAATGTATTGTTCACTTATCAAATAAATAAATAAAAAAAATAATCAATTTTTTAGCTTTATAATACTAGTAGATACGTAAAATACAATAGGTAATACAATTGGGCATTTTTTTATTTGTTTTAGCAATACATATATTTTCGCATAGCGGGCAACATCTTAGTCTAACTAAATAAAAAAAAAAACTTATACTAACTTAAAAAAGTCTACTAATCTTCGATTAAATCTACAGACCGCAGTTGGTTCAAACATGAAAATGTGTCGCGACGTTGTTAAATGTCACTGCAGATAGAAATACATCTACTCGTAGTACAGTCGTCCTACATTTGCCGCACGCGAACCGACGGACAAGATCTCAATTATATCGACATCCTAGGTATATTTGACACATGCAAGAACGGGTTGTTTACTTGTCTATTACACTCTGTTCATGTCGAAACTCCGTTCGTAGTTATGTAAATTATTGTGCGTTCTTCCTCCTCTCCTTATTTAATTATTGCTCGACTCTTATAAGCCGCAATGTAATTTTAACAAGATTATTTACTTTTACTTATCCAGGTGGTAGAGCATAACACCCTTTCACAGCTTTTGCTGCACTTCTACGGCCGCGGAAGTACCATCGCCCTTTATAAAGTCGGCATAAAATTTGACTTTTGGGGATACCGGATGGCCATGTCTACCCTCTTTTTTTCCTATTCGTATAATCTCCAGATCCTTAATCCCGACCCCATCCTATCCAATAAACCTATTCTATCAAATTTCCCAG
>JAOCPS010001639.1:0-18354 GCA_025505425.1 Graphium colonna | reverse complement strand
CATCCTATAACGACTGCCAAAGATGTTCTTGGCAACCGGGACCGACTTTTTACATGCCCATCCGACGCATGGATCATATTTCTTTTCAGGCGATCGGGTGATCAGCTCGCATTGCCCTAACCTAACCAAGAAACAACATCACAAAGTCGTTGTCCCACCGCGGGGTTCGAACCCGCGACCTCCGGTTTGTAAAGCAAGCGCCCATACCACTAGGCTACGGAGGCGGTCTAGCTAAGTATGTATAATATTGTTAATAACTATGTCTTTAAATCTGTTTAATGTTATTTTTTTCTTATGTACCTACTGAATGTTCCTTGCACCACCTAAAGGTTTACTGGTAGATAATGCCTACGGCATTAAGTCCGCCTTTGTACTTGTGTAAGTGCTTAAAGGATAAATAAATAAATAAATAAAAAATATGGAAGATTCTCAATTCGAAAATATACATGTTTTTTACGTACGTTCGCGCATATCTCCATCATTGGTGAACCGATTTTATAAATTCTCTTTTCATCTTATAGTGTATTCTTCCAGAATGGTCCCATTAAATTTTCAAAAAAATTGGTTGACAAGATTTTCTTTTAAATCATAATGACAGAACTATTTTGATGTATTTTTTCGTCCTTTATGAACCAATGTCAAAAATTATTATTATATACGATAGAACATTCTTCGTAGATAATCTCAAGAAATATTCAAAAGGATCAATTAATTTGATTGGTTTTTAAATAAAAATAATAAAATTTAGGAATGTTGGCTCATATCTCCACAACTTTTACTGATTTTAAAATTATATTTTTTATCTAATGCAATACACTCCCACAATGGTCCTAAGTTTCCAAGCATTTATAAAAATCGGACAAGTATTTATTTAATTAAAATAACGGACTAGATATGTTTTAAAAGTATACTTCGAGATATTTAAAGTCGGTTTATGTAATTTTCTGTGAAAATAAACTTACACTGCTCTTATTAGAGACCTAGTTTTGTGTTATTCAGATTCAAAATGTTTTTATTCACACAATTATAAGGATATTTTACATACAATTATTATTCAGAGAAAAATATAATTCTTTGTGGGTCACACAAATATTTATTTCGGTTGGGAATCCCACTAACCCACGATTTGCGACGCAGTCACTAACGCCACATCGACGCAAACAGGTTTCCAAAAAAATGTTTCCAAAGGTTTATAGACACTACCACTGAGCAAAGGCTTCCTTAAACGTATGCATGTTTCTTCGTGTGTTGAAGCCAAAATAAATAATTGATTATATTTATGTTGTGAGGAGTAGGGAGGTGACACATGAGGAAACAAATAAATATAGTTAATTAAATGAATATTTCCTAGAGGTGGTAGAGCATAACAACATTCTACAACTTTTGCTGCACTTCCACGGCCGTACTCGCCCGGGGAAGTACCACCGCCCTTTATAAAATCGGCATAAAACAAAGTATGCATGAATTTTGGGGATGCCCGATGGCCATGTCTACCCTTTTCTTTTCCTTTCTTCTCCAAATCCTTAACCCCGACCCAATCTTATCCAATAAACCTATTATATCCGATCTCCCAGGTTGACAACGCACTCGCAACTCTCCGGAGGTTGCGTTTGTCTATGAGCGACGGGATCGCTTACCATCAGGTGAACCATCTGCTTGTGTGTCTTCCTATCCATAAATAAAATTAAAAAATATTATTATTAACAAAACAAGTTACCTGTAGCACAGGATCAGAAAAGTGGAGTATAGAATAATTTATGTTGATTTCATTGATTTAAAAGGGTTCGCACTGCAATTTGGTAAGAGAGAAATGCATTGGCAACCGATTAAAATTGAATATAGGCAACATTAATCAGCCCATATCATTTAGGCCGCTTGCTTCACCATCGTGTCTCTGAGGAAAACTAATAATGAATGTGTAATTACCACATTTCACTTCATATTAAAGACATAAACTAATAATTATAATAAATTACGTGAGCGTAGTAATAAATTCCACTTATCGATCCACTAAAACTGAAGAGCTTGTGTGTTTGCTTATTATTTTTTGTACTTTGTCTTCACGTCCAAGATTGATTGGAAAAGAATGCCTTATGGCATTAAGTGCGCCTTTTTTACTTTTATTATAAGGTATTTCAATAAAGAATGAAGAAATAAAAACATTTTCAAATCAGATATAAAAATGTGTTTTCACCCCTAAAATAACTCAAAGTCAATTGTTTTTATTCAATACAGAATTTTAAATTAGGGAATAGAATTAATATTATTCTCTAATCTGATTTTACGATTGTACACGTTTAAATGCTTAAGGCTATGTAAGGTCCTTATCTACTTTGTACACATTAAAAAATATATGAGCACACATACACATACTCACGCACACACGCATACACACACGCACACGCACGCACGCACGCGTAAACTTTGGTCTACTCATACATAATAAGTGAAATGTCAGATTTTTCGTTCTAATGACTGTATAATTTTATATATCACATTCATTTGTTGTAAAGGGAAATTGGCACCAAAAGCCAAAATACAGGTCAACTTGAGTGCGGCGACGGATGCTACGTACTTTCATTTGTCAATTTAAAGGAAACAAATAAATACTGACCTTAAGGAGCCCAACGTCAAAAATATGAGAGTTGAGTCGGGAGGCATAACTTAAAGTGAAGTCCTCCTGGCTGATTGTCGGTCTATCAACCTACTCAGAGATAAGCCAACTGTCCAAGATATATTATAGTGCACAAATGTACGCGCAGGCACAGGTGCACTCTCAAAACGCGATGGGACGGATATTCTACTCGTCCGGAGAGAGATCAGGCGCAGGACCAACATTTTACATGCCCATCCGACGCATGGATCATCTTTCTTTTCAGGCAATCGGGTGATCAATCCGCATTGCCCTAATACAACCAAGTAACAACAACACAACGTCATTGTCCCCCCGCGGGATTCGAACCCATGACCTCCGGTTTCCAAAGCAAGGGCCTGTACCACTAGGCTACGGAGGCGGTCAATAACCATCCTATCCAATATCCAATTTCTTAGGTTGACACCGCACTCATGACTCTCCGGATCTTGCGTGTGTCTATGTGCGACGGGATCGCTTGTTATAGGGTGAATTGTCCGCTCGTTTGTCTTCATTTCCATATATAGTCCAAATTCAGAAAAAATAACATCTTTATTCAATATAGAAGTGATATCATTTACTTATTTATAGTAAAAAAAACTACCACCGGCTCGTCGACTAATCCTTTTTTTATCAGTATTTTCTAATAAATAATAATTTGTCTCACAATGTGTTTATTTATCTTCAAAAAGCCAGAAGCGAGCAGTGCATTATCAGAGCTATCATCCGAGTAATTATTAACACTAAACCTACCAGAGCGGTCAAATGACCGCTTTTGAGAATATTGTTAACTTCGAAAACACAATCGGATGACATTTTCTTACAAAACTACTGTTTTTGTGTTAAGTGTGAGATTTCAATGCAGAAATGCAAAATTCATAAAATTTCTTATTCTATCGGTAAAAATAAAGTCTCAACAGCGGTCATTTGACTGCTCTGGTAGGTTTGGGTGTTAATATTATTATATATTGTATTATTAATAATATAATTAATATGTATAATATCAATTTTTAGCACACAAACGTTCCTTAACACTTTTCTTCAATTTACTACACTACTCAAGTCCACTTATCAAGGAAGGCTTTAGGCTATATAACATCTCGCTATGACCAAAAGGAGCGGAGCGTCTGCGAAAAATTGTGCAAAGGGAATTTACGAGGGTAAAATCTCTGCTAGTCATTAATATTCACAAGATTAATACGAAAATGACACAAACCGACGTCAAACGTCTCAAAAGTGTACTTTCGATTATTTTGTTACTACGTTTTGAAAACAGCTACTAAAAAAAATTTTTCAATATTTTATTGGGCCATTTTGGAAAGGAGTCAAAGGCAGTGATTATTTTCTCAGAAAACCACAAAAACCGACTTCAAACGCCTTAAAAGTGTACTTTCGTAGCATATCTTCTAGTTATTTTGATTTTAAAAATAAACCACTAATCCAATTAAAAAAAAAATGTATTTTTTCAAAACAGTTCGAAGTTGCGGAGATATGTGGGAACATTATTTTTTGTCATTTTTATTTAAAAAAAAAACAAACAAATAGACTGATATTTTTGAAAACTTTATAGGACTATTGATGTAAAGTGCTCTATCATATAAAAAAGAACTTTTGAAATTGAATCATAAGTGTCAGAACTACGCGCAAAAATAGATAAATTCAGTTTAGTATTTTCATTTAAAAGAAAAGCTACTGACCCGATTTTTCCGAAAATTCTATGGGACCATTCCGGATGAATACCATGTAAGATAAAAAAAAGAATTTTCAAAATCGGTTCAAAAATGGCGGAGATACGTGCGAATATATCTACAAATGAATAAAAACATCCGAATTGAGATTTTTCTCATTTTTTGAAATTTATATTTTTTTAGAACTATTCTGTTATATTTAAACATTGCGTTCCCGTTTCTTTTTAGACATATCTTTTGATGACACACCTACTTCTATTTTTAAATTGTTTTTCGTCTTTTTTTATTTTATGGAATGGAAGACAAACGAGCAGACGGTTCGCCATTAGTAAGTGATCCTATCGCCCATTGCAAACGCAACATCCAGAGACTCGCGAGTGCGTTGTCAACCTGGGAATTTGGATAGAATACGTTTATTGGATAGGATGGGGTGGCGATTAAGGATTTGGAAGGGAAAGGAGTGGGAAAAGAAAAGGGTAGACATGGCCATCCGGCGTCCCCTAAGTCATGTATACTTTATGTTATGCCGGCTTTATAAAGGGCGGTGATACTTCCCCGGGCGAGCGCGGTCGTAGAAGTGCAGCAAGCTGTGAAATAATGTTATGCTCTACCACCGGGAGATGGTTAGAAATGACATTTGCTTCAAGATAGTCTCGAAGAAAAGTAACCATCAAAACCGTGTTCCAATTTTAAGTATTTTTGACAGTTCAACGCGCCAAAAAACTGATTAAAGCTTTCCTAGACAAAATGCGTGCACAATTGACGCAGTATGCCGCGGACGTTTTTAAGACGTTGATCGTATATCTGTTTTTTGTATATTAATGAAGGAATAAATGACAGTGTCCATTTTTATATGGCATTCTGTATAGACTAGACTTATTAACCTCAACACAGGTTCTTTCCGTAAAGAAGGAGTTTCGAAGATATTCGATAAAATCGAAAAATCAATTCACCAAAAATAGTTTCTTTCTATGACAGATTGTGTAAACGTCTTGTATGTAAGGCAAAATTCATAATTCTATACTTTAAATTAAATTCCCTGTTCAAAAATCAAATCCCTGAAGCGTAATGTCATAAGAAATTCCAGAAATAATTATTATATGATTTTGATGCATGAGACTTTTTGGTACCACTTTGCCAACAATTCCAACTAAGGCTTGTGATATGGTTCACCAGGATAGCTCAATGACGGGATTCGAAGCCTCGACCACGTCATAGGATGTCCGTATCCTTAACCATTAGGCTATTAGCATTTCATTTAAATTGATGACATATGAACATAAAATTTTAATAACGAAAATTAACAGCCTATTTTTAAATTGTCCCACAGCTGGGAAAAGACCTCTAGAACGAGGGCCTAGGGCATAGTCCATCACGCGGTCCCAGAGCGGATTGGTGGACTCCACATATCTCAGAAATATTATTTCTTAGATTTGCAGGTTTTATTACGATGTTTTCCTTCACCGCAGAGCACGTAGTAAGAAAGCAGGTAAAATTGCAATCATAAAATTTACAATGTCATTAGTGGCGGCACCGGGGATCGAACTCAGGATCGCCTTGAGTAAATAGAATTGAAGGCGAGCGCCCAGACACTGAGCTACCACGGCTATTAAAGAAAGCACAATCCCAACTCCAAATTTTAACATCAGAACGCATAGTACCAAGTATAGATAATTCCTTGTTTACTCTTCAATCTACGTAACTATCTTCCTAGTCTTTTTTCCAAAAAATTAGGTAAGACTTCTTGTCCGCAACCCAATAAGCAATTTTACTCGACGATTGAAATAGTTCTGAAAATACTTGATGGTTCTGAAATCGTGTTATCAACTTTCATTGATGTTTTTCATCACTTCAAAAGCATTATCATGTTTTTTTATATTTGTCATCACTTTTCTCTGTCATTTGTGAATCTTATCTGAAAAATTATACTTACAGATTGAGTTCATAAATGAATAATCCCAAAAGTGGTACCAAAAAGTCTCATGCATCAAGATCAAAATTACAAAAAACAATTATTTCCATGTTTTATATTTATGATTTTTGAACAGGGAATTTAATTTAAGTATATAAGTATGAATTTTGCCTTCAATGACGTTAACACAATTGGTCATAGAGATGTAGAATGCAATGGAAACTATTTTCTATTAATCGATTTTTAGATTTTATGAAATATCTCCGAAACCCGAGTTTTCTTTACGGAAAGAACTTCTCAAAAAAAAAAGATTGGACTTCATGCAACTTGGTACGGTATCCCATATAAAATGGGCATAGTCCTTTTCAGAAACATCGATTTAGTAATTTGTTTTTAAAACTAAAATGATTGCAAAAATATATTACGAAAGTTCACTTCTATGGCTTTTGAAGTTGGTTTTTACTTGGCATTTTGTTGGAAAAATAAGGCCACCGAAGCAATTAGCGATACTTTTTTATTATTTCTAATAATTTATACTGATATCTCTCCCACGCTCCAAACCGTTCGACGTTACGACTTTATTAAATTAATTTCAAACATTTATTTACAGATATATGGTCACGTTGCAGGAGATGACTTCAGACCGACTCCTATACCTTTGGACGAGTGGCGACCTGACGAGGGTCGAGGAAGAGCTGGTACGCTTCATGAAACCATCAAAACCGATCCTTCCACCACTGTAGCTATACCGGCGCACTATTGGGAGGACGCCTTACGTCACAGCGTATATCTGACACTAGTAAGGGACAAAATCGACCAACTGATTGCTAAAGGCGAAGTAATTTCACCAAACAGCTCTCCGAATCTGCATAACTCGAAAGAAGTGGATGACCAAGACCTATGGGACAAGATTAAGGCTGCTCCATTCGAAAGGCTCAAAGAAGACGAGCCAACGACGTACGGTGACGTCACGATCTTAGCTAGAGGAAGGCTGCTGGAAAAAAATGGCGGATTCAGGTTTGCCGAAGACGACAAATCTAAAGAGAAATGCGACAACGAAAAATGCATGGATGGAGTGAAAGCCTTCTGGTCCGTGAAGCGCGTCAGACAAAGAGACCACGAAATATCACCGGGGAGGTACCACTACGAGCTGACCTTTTCAGTCATGTCGCAGTTACCAAGAAAACAGAAGAAGCCGTACGAACATCCGATAAGAACGTTCACCGTTCAAGAGAATGATAAAGGCTTCGAGCCGACGAAGGCTTATCACAGACCTGCGTCCCCTACACAAGGGTTACGACCGGAAAGGGCAATATGGTTCCACAAAAACATACAAGTACCCCAATTTAGAAAGAAACCACAATCCGGATTGGATCGATTGTTTTCCTCGTGGTTTGAAGATGACGACGATGAGCCCATATACGATCTACCGCGGCGGCATAAGCAGATTTCGTACCACCCATCTTTTTCGCAGTACTCAAAATTAAGCCACGTAGGCAGTTCCAGTTCAGAACATTACTCCCATAAAGCAATACCGTATCCGTACAGGCCTCATTTCGGAAAATACCAAAGCCATCCGCTCACTACCCCACCGATACACATACCGCATTTTGAACCGGACTTAGGAGGTATTAACAACCCGTACGTTTCACAAACTGATTATAAAGCATCGGGAATAAATAATATTCCGAGAACGACGCGACCGGCGGTTTTACCGACTCCGCTGCCACCACTACCCACCCCATCGAAAGAACCGTATTCGAAGAAGACTACTTCTGCGAAGAACGATATGCCTGACAATGTGACTAATCCACCGGATATCGATTCGGTTCACAAACAACACAACAAAATAAAAACGAGCGAGAAACTAAATCCGTTTCCAGAAAGATTAAGGCCGCCAATATATAACGCACCGCCTGGAGTATTCGTCACATTGGACAAGAAACCATTCAAGCCGTTGCCTCCGTTAAAGGCCCCAAAGCCGTTAAGGTCGAATAAACCCATAGACTTCAGGCCGAGTCCCCAAGTACTCGACGTTCAGTTCTCTGAACCCGATCCTTTATTTGATACTGTATTCCGGCCAATCACTGTAAAGTATTTCGACGACAGCGAAAAAGTATCAACATCTGACGATAGCGAAAAAGGCGACGAATCTATACGAAAACCGACCGTGGCAGTTAAGAGACCACCGAAAAAACAAGACGATGCCAAGCATCCTCATCGAACTACAACCACAGTTCCAGATATTATTACAGCTAATAATAATCCAGAACAAGAGGATGATATGGAGTGGGCGGACATTTTGGGAATCTTTACGAAAACTACGCCGATGGAAAGGGAAAGACATACACAAATCCCAAAAACCACCACACCGTTACCAACATCAAGTGTTAACATAACGACCACATCAAAACAAACTACAACAGAAAAACCTTCAACAGCTGCACCTTCTACGACTGTATCTACAACGGTTAAACCAAAAAAACGTACTCGACCACCGCCCAAGTATAATAAACCGGAAAAAATTAAAAAGCACAAAAGAATCACGACAACCACAACATCAACAACTACTACAACAGAAGCAGCATCGACAACAAAAATAGCCGAAGAGAAGAAGAGAAAGAAGCTAAAGCAAGAACTAAAACAGCAAGCAAGTAATAGCGTCACAGCTACAACTAAACCCAAATGGGAACCCTCTTCAAAAACCAGTACGACCACAGCTTTCAGTACTATAGGCTCAACTACAACTGCATATCCATCTACAACGACCAAAATTACTACAACGACTAAGGAAACGACAGAAGAACCAATAACGACTACTCTGCGTTCAAAAAGCGCCAATCGTTTCAGACAGTCAACTCTGATGATAAAAGGTACTTCAGTGAAACACGACAGATGGACTGTTACCAGCCCTGTGCCAGAGAAGGCAAAAGTACACCCGATTCTATCGTCCTTGCCATACAGAAGAAAAGGTTCAAATTTCAATGGATACGTTTCTTCGACGGCAAAATCTTTAGACGAAAGTCGAAACATTCACGGCCACATCGATGGTACTTCTACTGAGAGAACTACTAGTCCAAAAATCGAGGATACTACAGTAAGAAATATTGAAGCTACCACAGTGCCCTCCATTCAAGTTTTCACCGATGAAACGAATGAAACTTCAATGGATGTTGTAGAAGAATTTGTAAGCGAAGAGAAGAATCAAGAAAAATATGAAGAATCAAGAGACCATAGTGAATATATTTTCCCTGAGTCATCCAACAAAAACAATGAGATAACCAATATCGAGACGACACTGGCCACCGAAAATATTCTCACTACGACACCGCGTCCTCAAGTAAAAAAGAAGAAATGCAAGAAGAAACATCAAAATTTAACAACAAAAAGTGACATCATTCCAGAAACTAAAGCTGTTACAACAACAATCGCTCCTTCCACTACGCCGTTAACAACTCAGAGTTTATTAGAAGATTTGTTAAACGATTTTTCGTTCGAAGATAGTAAATCTGTAAGTCAATCGACTACTTTGAAACAAGATCAAGATGAGGAACAGAGTCAAGTCCATGAAGAATACTTTGAAGAAAGAGACGAATTAGAGGAACTATTAGAATCCCTTAAAAATGATAAGTATGAAGAATATGACCAAGAAGAAGATGACAATAATGAAGAAGAAGATGAAAGTGAACATATATTTGAAGAAGAAGATACAAGTTTTCAATCAACAAACAATTCACCCCAATATTCTCAAAAGGACTATGATGACACCGAAAAACGTCCATACACTTTGCTCGAACTGATGGCCATGGAATAGACTGACTTTTAGTACTTAAGCCAAACAACCAGTAACACAGCTTTAATACACATATGTCTCTCTCTACATATTTCTAATGCAGCTTAGAAAATAGAAACTAAAAACAATATTAAGAAGCCAAACGGAATTTTTTGAAGCATTTACAATTACTGTAAATTTTCAATTGATTTGTATTTATTTAATGAATATGTCTAAAATAACTTTTTATTTAAATGTAAATATGTTTTTGTTAACTAGATTAGGGTAAATTAAAATAAAGTTATTTATTACACAACTTTTAGTAATAATTTAACTTACCCGCTCCTTCCATTGAGTACTTGTATATTGGTTCCGGTTTTAATGGGACCAGAGTTGCTAGTGTCTCAGGAATCATGTCTTTCACTCTCTGATGATATGATAGCCTATAAAAATAAAATAAAAAAGTATGAAACAAATTCTGAATGGTTAAAAAATTAAAAACCATTAAACAAATAATGAAATACAATCCAGAAATTTTTAATAATTTAAAATGTCTCTCAATTCAAAAAAGAATTAAGATTGTCGAGATTTTTATATGTAGTTGACTGTATTAACATACTTTAATAATATATTTCATGGCAAATATGCTACCAAGCTGCCATTTATTTTGACTAAGTAAACATAATCAAAAGATACATAAATAAGCATGAAACGCATGTTCAGTTCGAGCGGAATGGCGCTTGGACGATCGACAACCTATATCAAACGCACAGTTGATCAAGCACCACAATTCATTTTATTTATTGGAAAATTTGGTCATTCTCTATGCCCCAAGTTTTATAACATGATGAATATGATGACAATACTAGACAGCCTGTATATTTTTATAATATCAGCTAAATGGCCAAAGCATTGCCAACCTTGAAAGTCAGAGTGGGCTTATAATTTTATAAAAATAGACATTTAAAGATATATAAACAAACCTGAGACATTTTGCGAGAACCTCTCTGATGAATCTTGGCTTAGGGTGCTCAGGGTCAAGCTGAATACATCCCTCCCAATCCTCCCAAGACCAACGGTATTGGAAGTTGCTCAGGTGATATGCAAACCAATTTGCAAATCTGGAATAATAACATATAAAATATTTTAATAAGCCGACTTATAAAACTAACATACTTGATCAGTCAATGATTGAAGTAATAATTTAATACATTGAAGGACAGAGGGAACAAGTGAAGTTCAAAATTAAAAATATTTCCTCTTGTAATTTTTAGAATATTAGGGGTATAGTTTTACTTTTTCTGCTTAAATAAAATTAATTTTTATCAATGAAATCATGACACTAGGCTTCTACTTGTATGGTGGTAAATGCACATTTGTGCCGCTATAGCCATAGTGCATAAAACCACATTTTTGTTTTGGGAGGTTATTGCCATCATGCCACATAGTGATATATTTTGTTCATATATCTATGTTGATTTCAAAAAATTCTTGTATTAACACAAATCTATATTATTATAGTACACACTCTATATAAGCAACCTCTCTTTTGCAAAATAAAACTGAATTTATTTATTCTACAAATCTTAGTTAGAAAAAGAAATAAGTAAAAATATTTTGGAGACGGTAAGTAATTTTATACACCTTTTTTCCCTATAAGCAATTTTTCCCAATAGGAAACCTTTATGGAAATTGGTTCAAATGGGATGCTTATATACATCATTCACAATATTATAACACTAAAGAGTTTGTTTGTTTGGTAAAATGTGCCAATCTCAGGAACTACTTGTCCAAATTGAAAAATTCTGTTAATGTTGGATTGCCCATTTATTGAAGGTTTTTGTCTTTAAAACATTACTGTAGGACCAACAGGAGTAAAACATCAATGAAAAATGGGGAAAATTTATGGAGGTCAAGGCATAGAGACCAGCTAATATTTCTATATATCAGAGAGCATAGACCAGAGCGACATCTATGTAATGTATATTGGAAAGTCAAGTTGTTTCACTTGGGTGTATTCCGAAGTGTGGTCAATAACACAGTAGACTGACATGTTGTTGCAATTGTCAATGTCAATGTGTAAAGCAGTGCTATCATTGGGACAGTACTACAAGTACTACAGTCCCAAACAAAAGTGCTACTGTCACAGTAGCACTTTTGTTTGGGACGCAGAGGAGAGACGTCGTTTTCGACGGATGTGTTGTCAACCACTTTCCGACTTCACCGCTTTCCAAACGCAATACTGTTACATCTTGCCCGTCGGACCGTATTTTGTGATCATTAACATTTGCATCTATGTAATTATACTAACTAAACGCACAGCGTGTTTGATTTCGGTCACTGAAAACTCGACGATAAACGAACAACAGAGTACTGATGAACGCCTACTCACCCCTTCGAGTTATATAATAACAATATTAATTTATATAAATTCTAGTTTTAACACAAATGTGTTATATTTTAAAGTGACTTACAATATGCATTTTAAATAATATCACAGTAAGCAATTTGCATGCATAAGAAGGCCAACATAATAAAGTTCAATGAACCAAGAATTTGATAGACAATTAGAGGCCTTGTTTCAAATCTGGGAACTACACTCAAAATTTTATGTTTTCTGTTTTGTCATATATAAGATTTTTATATGTATATTAAAATTTTAAATGTACATGTATATCATAAATGTCGAAACAAGTTAATTAATACCGAAAATTACAAAAACCGATTTCAGACTCTGATTTTTATAAAAATTTTGTCAGACCATTTTGAAAGCATACCCTATCAGGTAAAATGTTTTTTTTTTTTTAAATCGGTTCATAGGTGGCCGAGATAAAGGCGAACATTCCTACATTTTGTTATTTTCATTTAGAAAATTAACTACTTAATGTAAAACACTATGGATTTTATTTTTACAATAAAATGTAAGTCCAAGTTCTGATAGAGTTTTTAGGACTAACATATTCTTTGCATAAAGTATCTAGTCAAGGTTATAATATAAAATCTTATAATACACTATAAAACCTTTAGAGTTTAAAAATACTAACCTATCAAAACAAGCAACATTCATAGTGTCGATTCTCATGAAAAGAATTTCCGTTGCTTGAGCCAACACTTGGGGCATAGTCGAAGGCTGCAGCTTACACAGTTCAATAAGAATTGATCCATAGCATATTTCCAGATATCTTGGAACTGGCAAATTGAATAGCTCGGCAAAAATAATTTCAACAATGCAGTATTCAAGTGGAATTTTGGCTTTATATGGGAAGCATAGCAGTTGTGCCGCACATTCTTTCCTTTCCAAGTGATATGCCTCTATTATGTTGTGTAGATGCTCTTCAATAAGAAATCTCTCTATGGAATGTGCACCTGGCAACACTGGGCCGTCAGGACAGTCAGTGTAATCAAACATGCGGAATATCACCCTTGGCATGGGATAGGTGTCGCCATCATTATGAGGTGGTGGCTGTAACACAAAATAATTAAATGTTAAATTTTATATATTCACAACTCATTCATTTTACTATGTGCAATATAGTTTATAATCATTTACATAATGACAATATAGTACATTAAGTTTAAAAAATTAAGTTATAAACAACACAACAAACAAAGAAGATCCAAGAGTGTGTCAGATATGCACATGAAAAGATTCCATAGCCATGCAATATCCTGACTACTTAACAAAATAAATACCGAAAAATTTTATTTTGTGGTTCGCTCCATACATTTTGTTACAACATAAGTTTGTCAAGTTGTGTAAAAAAAGTACACTATAGTTTTAGTTTGAAGTACTTACTTAGAAATATATATAACCTTTTTTCTATTCAGAATTATTGCAATATTATTTCAAGTGTTAAGGAAAGGGGGCTCTCTGATTTTAACTTTGTGTTAAGATATCTCGAGAATGGAGGGTTTGATCCACATGGTTTCAAGGCAGTTTTTGTTGCCTTTAAGAGACCTTTCCAACAATAAGGGGATAGATAGATAATCCAAATTTTTTTTAAATCACTTTTTGTGTAAGAGGGGTGATGAATAAATGTAGTGTAGAAATGGCAAAGTAGGAGCCTGAATGGACAAACAGACTAACATGACAAAACTATAAGGTTCCTAGTGGACTATAGAACCCTAAAATGATAATGACAATGAAAGTGAAATGGTACAGAGAGAATATTCTATGATTACTCATGGTACAACCATGAGTAATCATAGAATTAAAGTTATGTTAATATTACATTGACTTATAATATATTACAATTTATAAAATGTAACAATAAGAAAGGACTTAAAGTTCAGTTCATGAAAGCATTAATTATTTAACATAAAAACTACATCTTATTTTATAATAAATTTAAAAAAACAATTGGATTTTTGTAAACTAGATGGATGGATCCCACATGCCATACCATGACACATCTTCTCTATCAAGTAATAACACAGATATTATAATTTTATTTCAATATTACTTTATCTACTACTATTATATTTGTTTTTTGATTATTTCTTCTCATTCATTGCTGTTCTTAAAAATCAAACTACATATTGACAGTTAAATTCAAAGTGATTAACAAACCATTTAGCCCTTTTACAGCAGAGAAAACTATCGTGAATACCAGGAACTTAATGTTTAAAATATCAGGGTGTTTTTTTAATTACATTTGCCGATTAATACAGATTGCAATACAATTTATTAAAAACTTAAATTGCTTTACTGTTAAACGCCAAATAGTTCATTATTCATTTTGCTTTTTAACTGTGGATATGTTAAAATCAATTTAAATCATTAAAATTTGGTACACAGTTTATCTGCACTATTTGTAATTTTATTGAAATCATAAAAACAATTTACAAACCTGTATACTTGGAAGAGTGTGCTGCAGTGCTTCACACAGAATGGAATCAAATGCAAGATATGGTCGAGGAATATGTTTTTCGGACCAGTTGTCTTGTCTCAATTTCTTGATTTGAGCCCATAAGCAGTCTAGATATTCTTCTTGTAAGTGAGGTGAGTCAGCAGACCACACTTTTAGTGCTGGCCAATGTTTTTTACTTCTCTTATTGAGAAACACTTCTATAGTGACTAATAAATGGTCCAATTGGGATTCTTTCTTTTCATAGAGCTCTCTTCCAACCCACGGTAAAGTTGACAAAACGGCAAATACGAACCAATCTCTTCTCACTTGTGGAACACTATCCTCGTTAGCGCAGTCAACTAACGTTTCTAGAAGAGTCAATAACGATGACGCCGCAAGTACGTGGCAATTAACCAAATCCGAAATAAACCGTAAACAATATCTTGCAGCATTCCATTTGCCCGTTTTTAAATTCTCCTTAAACGTTTTTACTATATAATCCACAAATTCACCTCCGAAATTATAATTTTTAGCGTTGAGCAAACCGACTAATGTAGCGTAAATAGTACATTTTTCAGGCATGCGAATAGCGCATTCTGTAAGTATACGAAGGATTTTCACACGAAAAGTGCTTAGATCAGCTTCCAAAACACTCGCTAATCCTTCAAGATTACTCTCTAAACTTGAACTACTTTTCTCTCCAACTCTTAATATAAGTGATTCTAATCGGTCTTCAATTTCTTGATTTTCTGACACACGGCGCCTTTTACGGTGCACACGATCTGAAATTTATATAAATACAGGATTAAATCTTTATTTTTTTAGTGTAAATACACATAACCTATAAAATTGTTTTAATGTACCATATCCATCTTCCTCTTCATGAGCACGTCTCCTATTCATAATTTCTTTCGCAAAGAATATGTGTTCGGAAACTAAGAAAACCAGTAAACTGTTTAATACGTAAAATTTTAATGTATTTTAAGATAAATCACTATTCGCTACGTTTCACTAGAACAAAACGAAAATAACGCAAACTCTACGGGGGGAGGTGGAAGGGGAAGGGGATCACAGACAGCATACGCTATGCGATTGTTACAGATTCGGACAAACATAATTCTTCTTTTGCTTGCAAAAAGCGTTTAAAGAAATAAACAATCATGTATTAAAATTGAAACGTATTTATGGAATTTAAATTAATTATTTTGTACTATTTGGATTTTTTCGGTACCTTATAACTCTATTTGACTAATAAGTATAGACAATGAAAATTTGGGTTTAGGAAATCAATACTGTAGCATTTTAATGACATATTCGAGATAGTCTATGGATATTTTTGTTATTATTTTTTTTATTTGTCAAAAAGATAGAAGCAATATTTTTTTAATTGGCTATAAATAAATTAAAACAATAAATTACAATCAAAATGTCTTGCAATTACGCAGAAGGGTTGTCGCCTTATGAACATAAAGGAGTTTTAGGCATACCAGAAGTAATTGCTAATGCTGAATATCCGACTAAATGTTATACTATTTTCATACAATAATATTTGAACATTAATTTTTATTTACAATTGTATTCATTTTCAGAAATTTGATGCCATTGAAAAGTTAAACGAAAAATGCCAAATTTTGGCCAAACTAATAACTGAAAGTAAACATGTGGTAGTCCATACAGGAGCTGGTATCAGCACCTCGGCAGGAATACCGGATTTTAGGTGCATATCTGTTGATAATCTATTTGGTAATTTTTTCCTTCTGCGACATTTCCTCATTTGTTATACCAATATTTTTAATTGATATAGAATATTAATTGATTTGACCTGTGTATAGCAAAATTTCTAGGCAACATTTGGTTTTTGAGAAAAAAAATATAAAGTTTGTAATTTGTATGAACAACCGCCATTTTTGATACCCAATCGCGACGTATGTAAATATTATATATGGGAAATATTTCCATTTGGTTGATACTTGTAATTGATTTAACATTAAATGATTTTGTACCAAGTTAGAACGCAAAAGTAAAAAAATGGGTTGGAAGTGGATGAACATTTAAAATATTTCCTATATTTTCTTGTTCCTGTATACATTTGAAATATTTCCTATATATAATATTTGAAATATTGCCTAGAAATTTCGCTATACACAAGTCTAATGAATTAATATTCTCTATCAATTAAAAATATTAGCAAACCAAAATAGGAAGTGTCATCGAAGGAAAAATTTACAGACTATTTAAATATTAATGGCATATCTGGCTTGCTATTCTGGTGGTAGTCAATTGTTATCTAATATATTCATTCTTTACAATGCCAATCTTTAATAAATAACATATGTGTTGGTTGATATTTCATTATATTTTACAGGGGGCCAAATGGTGTATGGACATTAGAAAAAGAGGGAAGACAGCCATCTTGTAATGTATCATTTACTGATGCTAAACCTACAAAAACTCATATGATATTAAAGAAATTAGTGGAATGTAATAAAGTCCAGTATATCATAAGTCAAAATATTGATGGCCTACACTTAAAATCTGGCTTGCCTAGGAAAACTTTGTCTGAACTTCATGGCAATATGTTCATTGATGAATGTAGTCTTTGTAAAAGGTAAATAAACAATTTATTATTGTTTTATAATAAAAAGCAAGATAAAACAACTGTATAACTTTTATATGACTATTCTTTAATAAAAAAGATGTAAAGAATTTTGCTTCCATTTGTAAAATATTTTGGTTATATTAAACTAACTATACACAGAATTTCTATGTTTTAAGGCAATTCGTTCGCAACTCACCTGTAGAAACAGTAGGGAAAAAATGCAGTGGAGTACCATGTGCATCTGAATATAATGGTGGTAGGCCTTGCCGAGGTCGCCTATATGATGGGGTCTTAGATTGGGAACATAGTTTGCCTGAAAATGACTTATTTATGGCGGAATGGCATTCAAGGTACTAATGATTTTATCTAATAAATGTGTAATGTTAAAATTTGTGTATTACAAGTTTATTTTCACAAAAAATTACTAAAATCGACTTCAAATGCCTTCAAACTGTATTTTGATTTTGAAAACAAACTACTGATCCAATTTTTCTGCAAATTTTATAGAACCATTTTAGAAGAACACCCTACCAGATTAAAAAAGGATTTTTAAAATCACTTCATAAATGACAGAGATATGCATAAACATACATAAATAATAGAAATATCTGAATTGAGAACCTTCATTCTTTTTTGAAGTTGATTTAAATTATTATTATATTTAATATGTTTAAAACATTAGTATTGCAGATTTGAGTATATGCCTAGGGACAACATTACAAATCATTCCAAGTGGCAACTTACCTCTTGAAACTGTGAAGTATGGTGGAAAATTAGTTATATGCAATCTACAGCCAACTAAACATGTAAGTGTAAATTGAATATTGCATATACGAGGGAGCGTTTTTATATTCGCGGAATGGGGGGCAAAGGGTCCAAATAAAAAAACCAAATTATTTTT
>JAOCPS010001530.1:0-18360 GCA_025505425.1 Graphium colonna | reverse complement strand
CATCCTATCCAATAAACCAATTGTATCCAATTTCCCAGGTTGACAACGCACTCGCAACTCTCCGGATGTTGCATGTAATAATTTTAAACGAAACGAAACGATACCTAAGCGGGGTTAACTACTTATTATGCACTCAATACAATTTGATGAGCATAATTTTATCTACAACGACTTGAAATTAGGTATATACCTATACACGAGTATAATATTATTACGTAATTTCAAGCGACAAAATGGTAGGTTAGTGTAATGTATTTACACGACTTTAACCGACAAATTTTTGGTACTTATATGAGTTTCAAATGCGAGTTAAGCGAATAAAATCAATAAGTTAGGGAATTCACTACGATATAAAGCGGGATGAACGAAATTTACACAAGAAGGCAGTCGATGAACGTGAACGGAAGGCCGGCGTATATGAACTACTTGGTACGCGGTTTAGTACGAAACGAAATAAGTACTTGGATAATGGCTAGCGCTGATTTATTAATAAATCCTACTCAAAATGTTTAAGCGGAGACGTACAAAATTCGATTTTCAAAGTTTGGTAGTTGCACGAGGGAACACGTGCAAAACTGAGGGGAGAAACAAGATTAGAGGCAGTTCTGCTAAAAGTATGAAAACACAGTACCTTTGTTCATTCGCCGGCTTTCTCCTGCTTTTCTGGACACCTCCAGCACGAACTTTGCACCCTTTTCAGGTTTCTTTAAACGAAATTTGCGGAGCGACGTTTCAACTTCAACGAGGCGCGGCCATTACCATCCCATTATGCCATTAGGAAAACAAGCGATCTCGCACCGATACTGTGATGAAAAGGGACGGGAAACGGAAGCAACAATCCAACAAAATGAAATCGACCTATGGATCTGGACAATAAATCAGCGTAACCATCTTGTATATAGGAAGTGATTCACCACCAGTCACCCTATATGATGTATATTAGACATTTTTGTGATGATTTTAAATATGAACACCAATTTCTTCATAAGATAGATAGATAGATAACTCTTTATTGATCACCAAAATTACAAGTATGTACAATAATTTTACAACAGAGTATAAAGGAAATACAATAGGCGGCCTTATCGCTTAAAGCGCTTTCTTCCAGGCAACCTTATGGGAGATTAGAATAATGATGTAACAATGTAGATGACGAACGATTACACACATACATTAAAAAAGATATAAAAAAACAATATTATGTACGAGTATATATACATGTATATACACATACATATACATATATATATTTACATATTATACATATAATGCATACAAAACATACCCCCATCACCATAATATACAAACATATCATACAAACTTATTTGGACACTACTGATGTATATACCCTACTAATTATAAGAGATACGTAAAATAAAACAAGTATATATACGTAAATAATATGACATTACAAATTATGACAATGGTTACAGGGTTAGTGTTAAATAGTGTTCCCTGACTAGATTTTTGAAGATCGATAGTGATTTAGCCCGACGAATAGCCTCGGGTAAGGCGTTCCAAAGTCGAACAGCCTGCACAGCGAAGGATTCACTGTAGAATGTAGAAGAGTGTGCAGGTGTACGTAGCGTGAGATTAAATTTAATGAACTAAAATAGAATAAAATATAAAATAAAAGCATAAAATTCTACTTACCAACTATTTTTGAGTCTGATATACAAGTTCGGACACAGTGCGCTATGAAAGGGGAGTCCTGTCTGCTGGCTATTGCATTCAAGATAGACAAATATTAATTGATTTATTAGTAATATTCAGCAGTACTATCAAGCAATACGTGAAGAATTTCTATTTTGAGTTAGTAAATTATTTTGTGTTGGAATTATGACAAAAGGTATTTGGTCCATGTTTTAATTAAACTGGTTATGATTTGGCAATTAAACAAATTCAAAACCACTGTTAACTTTCCGTTCAAACGTCAATGCGGTTTAATATCGACAGACGTTGAGTGCTTCTGTTTGCTGCACCTTTTTGATTTCCAATCGCACTTTTCAATCTATCGAATGCGCATTCAATGTTACCCCATATCGTTTGTGGGCGCTATCTGGAGAGTGCTCCTCCCTCATGGCCGCGCTCATGCGCTAAGGAAAAAACAGATTTGGAATATTGAACGTTTATTTCTCACAGGTTCAAAAAATGAACCGAATAAATCGGAATTAAATTGTAAGTAGTTTTTTTTATGGAAAGGAAGACAAACTAACAGACGGATCACCTAATGGTAAGCGATCCCATCGCCTATAGACACGCACACATACACACAACATCCGGAGAGTAGCGAGTGCGTTGTGAACCTGAGAAATTAGATAGAATAGGTTTATTGAAAAAAGAATAGGAGAAGAAAAAGGTAGACATGGCTATCCGGCATCCCCAAAAGTTGTGCATATTTTATTTTATGCCGAATTTATAAAGGGCGGTGGTACTTCCCCGGACGAGCGCGGCCGTAGAAATGTAGCTAAAGTTGTGGAAAGATATTACGCGCTACCACTAGTTGTAGTATAGTGTATGAAAGTTGTTGTATTATTTACTTCGTCTGAGTTCTCCTTCTTTTTCTGTGGTCTTTTTTCTGTCAATTTTATTTTACCATGTTACAATTGATTAAGCGATTTACGTCGGGACGTAATGGTGGATAATGTTTTAGGTAAATTTTTACTCTCTCTTAAGCTAGTATTATTTGTGGGTTCGTATCATTTGAAAAAT
Organism: Graphium colonna; assembly: GCA_025505425.1. NCBI lineage: Eukaryota > Metazoa > Arthropoda > Insecta > Lepidoptera > Papilionidae > Graphium > Graphium colonna. The sequence continues at coordinate 15,648 of JAOCPS010001530.1, read as the reverse complement.
ATGTATTGTTGTTTCTTGGTTGGGTTAAAAATTTTGGACAAGGTGGACAGATCAGACTTCTTGTAATTAAGATGATTCATGCATCGTCATGTAAAAAGTCAGTCCCGCACCTAAATCTCTCTTCGATGTTGTCAAGTATGCATCCGATCGGACTGTGAGAATAAAAGTGGAGTTTTTTTAATCGTGGTATCCCGAGTAGGCCTAATCCATATACAATACAGTATTCTAAAATTTTGCGCATTCTCCTCCGCTTCGCTATTCTTGATGGACCGGATGTTGTGAGTTCATCGTCTTTGGTCGCTCAGCTGGTTGGCAACCACGATAAACGCGTCACATAGCGTCACGGTGTCAAGAAATGAGTTTTTGGACAGAATGATTGTCAGGTAGACTTTGTGGTGCTCGTATGCTAATACTATTTATTTTACAAAAAAAGGTTATGACATGACTCTTGTGCGTTCTTATGAAAGGTCAAAATTTATATTTAGCAACCACCGACTCGCAGGATAGATTCTATTGACAGTATACCGACGAGAAACTCAATAGTTCTTCTTTAAAACTTTGTAATACAATATCCTTGCTTCAGTCTAGGCAAGTGTCAGCAGTATCAATAATAAAAATACATAGAATTATTACTGTTGGCTCTCAGATATTCCGCAATTCCGATTGTTTCAACCGACTTTAATAAAAGAGAGAAGTTCACATAACTTCCTTCTTTTTTTTCAGCTATATAAAATAAATTTTTAATTACCGATTTTACTCCCAATTATGAGCCAATTTTACTTAGAACGATATATTTTTATAGTGGGCCCATGATTAGCATGTCTATAAATGTTACAAATACACTTGTATGTACATTCTAACAATATTAATTTATACGTGTCGAATAGGCCTAACAAATATCAATCCGCAAAAACAAATAATTTTTCAGCAAGCGGAAGCCCATACCTACAAGTTATATTGTACTAATTATGAAGAGATTCATAGATTGAACTACACAACTATATATTCACAGAATGTTTTAACGCCTACTTCAAAGGCCCTTATAAAAAAAAAGAAGTTATGATTTTCCATTTATAGATGGAATTATTTTTTATAAAAATTATATGACGATTCTTTATCTATTTTACCCGTTAATATGTTTACAAACTATGGAAATAACGTGAAAATTACGGTATATTTAAAATAAAAATAAATTCTTTAAATATTAAAATGAAAAAAATCACACAACTCTTTCTTTTAAAACTTTTAAAACGTGGTTAAACAAAATAGATATTCCTACAACGAATATACTACATTTTGCAAAGAACTATGTTCTTTGTATGGTGGATGTTATTCATTCATCAATCTTCGATTTTGTATCAGAATTTACCAAAGTATATCGTTTGTTTTGATCAGACTCTTTAGAGATAACTTTATTTGATGTCGACATTTTCTAGACGCGATACGATAGAGTTACTTGATATACGAGTAGAAGTAAATGGAGAATAGACGGTGGAAATTGAAGAATTATTATGAATATAGTGATTTAAAAATAATGGTGAATGTAGGGTACACAACGGAGTATTTAAATGTTTTATTTTTGAAAGGCAGCTGTGCATAAGATAATACTATTAGAATTAGATTTGTACTTAAATATTCGACTGAAATATTTTGTAAGACTAGCTGTAACACGGTTTTTTGTAAATAAAAAACAGCTAGCCCTTAAAACAGACCTATATTTGTTTACATACTCTCTGTCTTTAAATGGAACTGACTATTCGAATAATCGTTTTGTATTTTAATATATTGTATGTTAATGAATTGGCGACAGGCAAGTTTATTTTCACAGAAAATTACATAAACCGAATTCAAACGCTTTAAAAGTGTACCTTCGACATATCGACATATCTTCTCCGTTATTTTGATTTCAAAAACAAACTAATCGTCCGACTTTTATAAAAAATTTGTTTGAATATTTTGGAAGTGTTCTCTATCAAGTAAAAAAATATTTTTTCAATCCAGTTCATAAGTTGCGGAGATATGTGCGAATACTCCTAAATTTTATTGTTTTTATTTAAAAAACAAAGTAATAAACTGATTTTTTAAATATATGCATATATTTTATATATAATTTTGGATGGTCTTCAAAGAATGCTCCATCATGTAAAAGAAGAAATTTTCAAATTGGTTTATAAATGCCCGCGATACGAGCAAAATTACATAAAAGCAACTTTGTTATTTTGATTTGAAAGAAAAACTAATAAACCAATTTTCCTGAAAATTTTATGTGACCATTCCGGATACCATACCTATAAGATGAATATAGAATTTTTAAAATCGGTTCATAAATAGTAGAGGTATGCGCGAACGTACATAAAAAAAACATACAATCGGTTTGAGAAACATCCTTCCTTTTTGAAATCGGTAATAACACAATATTAAACTAAAGGTATTTATTTAATTAATCGGAGTTAGGTAACTTGGTGCATCTTCATGGTGGTTCATAATAAATCTGCATTATCTCTTGTGCTTAAGATATTCTAGGCGAAGGAAAACCCCTTAGCTAAAAACTTTCACTTACGACCTGTACTTATTTCTTATTTATTTATTTAAATATTATATTTAGTTATTGGATTACCTTAAACTAAGGATAACAACAGGCGGACTTAATGCAACTTGTGCATTCTATATATATATATAACAAATACAAAAATATACATACACACACAAGCACACAACACGGCACACATACGTATAACTTAACTACATCCACCACACTAGTGAGTTTTGAGAGCTCTTTGTATGTCTTTTTAATATTTTTTTACTGTATTTTGTAAGATTTACGTGGTGCGTTACAAACATATACTAAATAAAATACCTATATCCGAAAACAACCATTTGTAGATCACACAAATTTTTGATCCGGTTCTTGCTTTGTCCGGACGGCGCTGCCAACATCTTAGCCTCTGTGCCAACCGATCATAAAATAGTCATATAAATGGATACTGGTTAGTTGGAAGAGGTAGCAGACGGAAGGTTTCCAGTTACGTGTATATACTTACATATAACTTGACTTTTTATTTGTTGAATTCCTCAAGTTACTAGAGTATACCACGGAAGAGGCTGAAGTTATTTCGCTGTCAATCCAGCGTTGAGCGCTTGATTACACTTCGGATTGGACGCTCTGCGCGGCGATGCCGATAGACAATTTTCTATGTCGTCCGCCGAAACTAGTTGAGGTGTGCAAAAACCGCTTTATAGAAAGGGGAAGAAATTACATAGAAGTAAGGAATCTTATATTGTTTCCTTTTGAAGCTTTAAATACAAATCTATATTATGATATAGGTTTATTATACGTGAAAATTCCTTCCTTTTTATATGTCCTTAAGTTTAATATTATTTAACGTGAGTAATACTTTCGGCTGCGGTAAGTCTTGTATAGGGAAAAACGATTATTATATAAAAATATTGTAAATGTTTAAATGTGTGGGTGTTTGGTCCTCCATTACGAAATATTTGACGAATGTATTTAAGTGATATTTATCAGATAGTATCAGGTGGATTAACGTATAGGATAAATGTTTGAACAAAAACAAAAAGAAAACTGAAGTTTAGTGTATTTCTTTTTATGGAAAGAAAGACAAACAAGCAGTCGGTTCACCTGATGGTAAGCGATCCCGACGCCCATAGATAAACGCAATATACGGAGAGTTGTGAGTGCGTTGTCAACCTGAGATCGAGTGTAATAGGTTTATTAGATAGGATGGGGTCGGGATTAAGAATTTGGAAATGATAGGAATAGGAAAAGAAAAAGGTAGACAAGGCCATCCGGCAAATACAATAATCGATATTATTATAATTTGTTTACTTTATATCTATTTACATTCAATTTCTCCCCCATTTTTAGCACAAGGCTTATGTAATAGCCATCCCTCATCCTGCCATCGTAAACAGTCCAGCCACGGCGGCACTACGGCCAAATGAAAAGGCAGCGTCCGATGCACCCATCCATCAATCCGGCTATTTGCGAGCACGTCAATCCAACATTTCGTTAATACTTTGCACATCCCATATGACTTTTAGGACTAGATATAATAGATACTTTTTTTTATTTTAATCTGTTTATTATCGTTAATATCAGACGCCAGTATACCATAAAGGTTTCGTAGTAACGAGTGATTACCCAAAATAGTCATTAATAGTATTTTAGAAACATTTTGCAAAAGCATACTAATAGTCTGATGATATTTGTAGATCGTCTTTTCGTAGTTTTCTCTTATATAGTCTAGTATGATATAAGACGAAGAGTTTTTAGTTCGTCACTGACCTTTAACATTATCGTGGTATATCACATAATCACTTGGAATTGTTTGGCCGGGATTTGCAAGCTCTAACTTAAATATTTACAAATATTTATCAATAGGTGTATCGTTTGGTATAGTCATAGAAGATTTATACCTATGACTAACTAGACTGCTATTTTATTATTAAGATTATCTACTTTTTTATAAAGAATGGTTGTATAAAATGTTTGTGTTAAATAAAAAAAAGGGTTGTATAAAATGTATATGTTAACCATCCATAAACTCTATACAGTACAGGCTATAAGTTTCTAAGAAATAAGTGATTATGTAGGTAAAAGTATCTTTGACTATCCAGATTTACATATATACAGCCTCAAAATGTTAATAGTTTTTTGAGAGCTTTGAAGTTAAACATAAATATGTTTGCATAGTTTTTTTTTAAACTAACAATGTTCATGATCTTTGTAAATATAAAGACCTCTGTATATTAATTTTGTTTTCTAATTAATAATGAAAAGTGTAAAGAATTAGGTAAATTTTCCGAAAGCTATTAAGATTTTTGCTGCGGTGAAAAATGGCCGTCTGCTATAATTTGGGCGGTCGGTATTTTTTTGCTATTAATCAAGCTTCGCGTAATTTCACTTAATGACCGCCACTAAGAATGGCGATCGAGGTACACAATTTACTGTGGTGTATTTTTTGCGTCTCGGTTCTATTGAAATTTGATGGATACCTCCATAGTCCCTCTTCATCTACACTCTATTTAATATCAACAAAATTTTCTTTCTTAAATATGATTCTTTCATTTGTTATTCACAAACATTCAAGTAATATACAAAGAAAAGAAAAAAAAACCAGTGAGTGAAAAACTACATAAGGTTTTTTCTTAATGTTATTACACGCTTAAAAATTAAGAACATATATATAACTTACAAGTGTTTTTCAAGTAAACTGATTTGAATTTATTTTTGGATTTATTAAGATTGATAAAAAAATACAAACAAATTACACTGTTGTAAATAATGTAAATTTCTTTACAGTTTATTGCAACGGAGTATTCATAGTAATTGGAATCAATAACTTAATATTAAATAAAAAAAAACATCAACAAAAATAATATAACACTTAAAAAAGGTTGCAGTACTCCATTAATCGGATATACATATATATACAGGATGATTAGTAAGTTAAAAACGATATTAAAAGAAAGCACTTAGTACTCGATTGACATTATATTTATGTAATAAAATTAGGGACACAGTTTTAACCGAAATTTTCCAATAAATGAATGTAGCAGTAGAAGTTAGTGTGCCGGGACAGCGTGATGCCTACAAAGCTGAGCACGCCGTAGGTTATTGACCTCTGCGCCACTCCGGCCGCGCCGTATCCGCTAGGGTGACCATTAATAGCGTAATATTTGCTCTTACTTAAGGTTATGTTTACTCAGTGGTAAATCAATATTTATTTTTAATTATAATTTTATTCTTCATATACGATATAAATATATTAATATATTTTTTTATGACTTACGATACTAATTTCGTTGCGTTAAATGTTTCATTCTCTTGTTACAGATTTGTTGAGAGCTCGCTACTTGGAGTATTGTGTGATGCACTTAAATCGTAAGTAAATGCTTATGTGTTTTAAATCTTAATTTCTGTATTAATATTCTTCTCCTTTGGGTGCCATCTCCGATCGATGGTTGGCGACCATCGTGGCAACATGAATTTTTGACACAGCAGCTCTAAATAGGGAACGTGTGCACTCCTGATGCCACTCGCGCAGAGTTTTTAGCCAAGGTATACGTCTTTTGCCTGATTTTCTTTTGCCCTGTATTGTTAATTGTAAGAATTCGTATTTTTTGCCCTGCATTATATGGCCAAGGTACTCCAACTTCATCTTTTTTATTGTTTACAATTTTACAATTTTTAATATACAAGAATAACCGTGGAACCTTCAATACTCTTTACTCGAGATGAACCTGAATTCGGTACCGGAACCAATGATAGTGTTAATTTTTTTATTGGAATTTTAAGTGTTGACCTACCACGTGCTCTGTGGTGAAGGAAAATTATAAAAAAAATATATTTCTGAGATATGTAAAGTCTATGCTATTAAGTCCACCGTATAAGGCATGGGCCATTACAGTGATTTGTCACTTGTTATCCGTTATATAACGTTTTTATTGTAGGCAACGATAACGTTATATAACGGATAGCAAGTGAAAAAACAGTGAAACGGCCCATGCCTACACAGTATGCCGTATATCCTCTGTCTGAACCATATCAGTGGGACGATTTAAAGAATATACAAGAATATATATTAATCAAAGCAAATACGTTCTATTATCCAACTAAATAGTTTTATTAGAACTTTTTGTCTGAAATAAATATTTTTAGTAAACTCGATTAGATCTGTATTTGATCAGCTGTAAGAAGTTTAACAAGGGATAACATTCAACCTTTACTTTACCGGTTGTGCAGCATGATTTTACATTGTATTCATCCGGGACAGGGATTTAGCATCACCACTTCTACGGTGTACTTCAGTGGTAATAACTTATCGCCCTTGTACTCATATATGATAAGCTCACTTGAAAAGATAGGTAGTAAGCCAAGGTTATTCTCTTGCTAGCTTTTGCTCGCAATTTCGCTCGTTTTTTTTATTATGTATTTATTGATCACTCATAGAGAATTGCTAACGTATAACGTATACAACTCTCTAAGGTGTTTTGTCCATACGATTAATAAAAGTTTCATATATTTTTTCAGTATATTAATAAGGTTTTGTTATCGCTTTATCTGGTTAAAAATAAGTGTGCTTGTAACGTTATTTGAAAACATATTGTAATTCTATGTAAAAGTCAAAGATAAATAAGTCAATGGACTGTTGGATTCGAGAGCGATGACAACACTCATGATAAATATGTATGTATAAGTTATAAAGTGAGACATGGTACATAATTAGTTAATTCGCTCGCGGTTACGTACATTTTGGGATAATTCCTTCTTCTGAAATTATTTCCCCCCATTCCCTGGATATCGGGTATCGTGTTGCAATTTATTTATGTCAGTACCTACGTCGCGTTGTATTTCTGGATGATCGTTAATATTTTTTTTCATTCCTCAGGGTTCACATGGTCTTTTCTGGACCTTTGACAACTTACATGCAAAGGACAATGCCCGTCTATATATGGAATACTGTACAATGTTGCATCAAGTCCAAACTTTTTTAAAGACTACTCTTAATATATTACTCTTAGTGAAATTATTTTAAGTAAATAAAACTCGGCTTTCGGAGATATTTGATAAAATCGAAAAATCAATCCAAAGGAAATTGTTTATATTTTGCATTCTACATCTCTATGACCAATTATGTATGTAAGGCGAAATTCATATTTTTATACTTTAAATTTAATTTGCTGTTTTACAATCAAATCCATGAAGCATAATATACCATAATAAATTGTGGAAATAATTACTATAAAATTTTGTGCATGCGATTTTTTGGTGCCGCTTTTGGGCATTACCCATTCAATTTAATCACTTGATTAATTGAGACTATAAATAATCAAATACATAACCTTTAGTTCTTATAATAATATTTTACCCTTTCTAACATTAAACTGATTGTCACGTAAATAATTATACACATTAGATGCCATAAATAGCATCAATGTAAAAGGAAATTTTCATCGGTCATTACTAGTGACGTGCCAGATATCCGAATCCGTATCCGTATCCACGGATATCTGGTAGAAAATAAAGATCCGTATGCGTCACGTTTCCTGCGAATATTTCATGTTATTAATTTTCAACTCACTCATTAAATTCTATATATACTTTTATATATAATTAGGTAGCAATAAAATCGTTTTAAATTCTAATCAGATTATTCTTTTATGTCTTGAAATCAAATATATAGCGCTTTTATATTGCAAACATATATAGTAAGGTACGATAAGAATAGCACATAACTCTAAGAAACTAAATCAACCATCATATAATGCGGTCAATTAAGTCTAAATCGTTTTGTAAAGCTTAATAAAGTAAGAAAGTGAAGATCCGCATCCGTATCTGCGGAATGGCACCAAGTATCCGTATCCGGTTCCGTATCCGCGGATGTACATTTTTAACGATCCGGCCCATCACTAGTCATTACACAATAGCATGAAAATGTCCGAAATTAGATTGATATTGTTAATGTTGCGTCACGTTTTTGCTGTTGAAATTAATCGGCCTACAAATACTCGTATAGTTTCATAGTGTATTTTGTTTGCCGCTATAATAATAACTTAATAAAGTTCAAACTTAAAGGGGGCTGCTATTATACATGAATCCTTCGTGTGCCTACTAGCGATTGGCCGCTTCTATAAATCGGTGAGAAATAATATTGTATAAACCAGTGTCACACTAAAGTGATATTTAAGGGAAAAATTTTTATTCTTATTGACTGTAGTCTAATATGGAACTAATTGGTGACTACCCTCAAGACAAGTGCCTACTCTTATCTCAAAAGCCGGCATAGATCTTGTAACTCCTATGGTGTTCGAGTCCATGGGCACCGGTGATCACTTGCGTCGTTTGTTCGTTTGCCTCCTTCTCTATATAAAAGAAATACTCATTTAACGCTATAGCCAGAGAGTCGGTGGACATTTTAAGGTAGGCGTTTACGGCGTGATGAAAATTTATACAAAGCGCTTGGTTGCGAACTTTGAACTCATGGTTATTGTATTTGTTTATTTGGGGGGTAGCGGGGCTAACCCAACCGTATAATACAGTCAGGTACTATGACCCACCGAAATAATTTGTCCTTCTTTAGTTAATTAAGTCTAGTAATTTTTTTACTATATAAATATTACATGTATAAAAGTCTATTACGCTCCTAGTATATTCTCCACAGAAAGTCGCACCTTTAAACGTAGAAGGTTTGGTTTAACCCCGCCTTTCAGTCAGATCTTCTGTTTTATTTTCGGGTACTTTAATAATAAAAACTCGTATGAAAATTTTCAGCCTACCAAAATTAAAATACCCGAAAATGTCCACTAGCTCTCGGGCCAGTAAACCTTTAAAATCTTGGCGAAATTTTTCGCTTTAATTTTTCGACAGAACAATAGAAAACAATAGCGAGGCAGTGGAACAATCACTAATACAACTGCAATATAACTCCGGGAACTTGGAGCGATCGTTGGTGCAATTAGGTCCATTTCGGTCGGCGGAAATTCCATTCTGTTCCAACGTGGCGGCTTCCCATGTCGTAAGCACTACAAAACCTACCGCCGCCCAAGAGTAATCCGGAATACGGTTGCGAAGATACATCTTTTCACAGAACAACGAAACCAAGTCCAAACCGCCTTATAAATAAACGTTCATGAAACAAATTTTTCAATTATCTTGTTTTTTTATGGAAAGTAAGACAAACGAGCAGACTGTTTACCTGATGTTAAGCGATCTCGTCCCCCATAGACTCACACAACATCCAGAGAATCGTGAGGTACAATATGATATATCTGTAGGATGTGGTCGGAATTAAGGATGTGGAGGGGACAGGAGTGGGAATAGAAAAAGAGCAGGAATGGCCATCCGGAAACCCCAAAAGTCATACATATTTTATTTATGCCGACTTTGTAAAGATTATATTTACCTGGGCGGGCGTGGCCGTAAATGTGCAGAATAAGCTGTTATGCTCTACCACCTGATTTAAAAAAGAAACTGTGGGACCGATTCTTATAAAAAATATTTAGTCCTATATAATTCTCATTGTGCTCCTCGGAACTATATACTTTCAAATTAAAAAAAAAAATAAAATCGGTTCAAGACCTTCGTTGAACATTATGGAGTGATTTTCAAAATACTATCCGACTCATCATGCATACTCAAATATGCATACAAAAAACATACAGTCAATCTGAGACTCCCCTTTTTTGAAGTTGGTTGAAATGGTAAAAATACGCATGGATAGGACTAGCTATAGCCGAATCGATTACGCAAACCCAACGGACAATAAGTTCCGAACGCCGTTATTCACTTGAGATTTCCTTCTGTCAACTACAAAACACTTGCCTCCTTCCCATAGATAATAATGATAATGTTTCCATTTCAATAATAGTTTTTTTTTTCAAAATATAAGTTTTATGTGTATTGTACGCGTTGTCTATTTAATATTGAACTAGCTTTTCATTTAATTTCATTTTCATTTCATGTCATTTCAGCTGTTGCTTGCGGTTTTACTCGCGTACTCTTTTTAGAAATGTTCAAAATCCATTATATTGGTTAATCCAGCTTATATATTATATGTGGGTATGTTCAATTTAATCTAAATCCATACACCAGCTTATGCGTTATTGGGTAACAAATATAACACATACAAACTTTCACATAATATTAGTATAGATTTTTCAAAATGTTTTCCAACTAATGAACTAATAATTTATTTATATGTATACATACTCGTATATATAAATATGTAGGTATAGTATATATATATTATATTTATTTACATTATGTTAAAATATATTTATGTACCAGTCTATTATATATCATGTAATACATACATTGAATCGTAAATTTAAATAATTTATTTGGTATTTTATATATTAAAAATCTTATCTATAGCCTTTTTTTTCTCTATTGCGTTTTGTGTGCACCTACCTCAATTTTTCTCAGTACCACCTTAAGGTAGACTGGTAAAAAATGCTTTTAGCATTAAGTCTGCCCATGTACGTTTATTTGTGCATGAAGATTAAATAGATAAATAAACTTATCATCAGCGTATAAAATTTCACGCAATTCTATTGAACCATTGATTGAACTACCATCCAAACATACAAACTTTAACATGTATAATGTTAATGTAGATCATCATTATTTTGATTTTGTGCACAAAAGTTATCACAGAATGGAATGTATTGAAGTACATGGTTCACCTGATGACAAGTGAAACCGTTGCTCTTGGACGCACACATTTTAAGCGGCCAGCGTTTTAAGCTTTGGAGAGAATAGGTCAAAAAGGTTTGAAACCTTTTAGGATTCATATTAGAACGATGTCAAAATAGGTAGCGATGTACCAACTAGCAAAGTCATAAGCTATTGCGTACTTTCTTTTACGTCGATCTTGTTTAAGACAGACACCACCAGACCGATCAAGTAGGCTAATAGTCAATAAGAGGTGCTAGTGCCTAACATCTTTCATACAGGTAATAATAATACAATCAAACAAACAAAATAACACAATCATACATAAACAGATCAGATACGTTGTAAAAATAAAAATTGAAATATATCTTAATATATAAAAAAATTGTATCATGTTGTTTGTCCGCGATAAGCTACCTACTGAACCAATTTTTATCAAGTTTTGCTTACTGTGTCCAGTTTGATGCGACTTGAGTAGTAGGATATTTTATATTGAACTTTTTTTATGCATGAACGATTTAGTCACTAAACCTTACGTTTACAGTTAAAATAGTTCATGCATAAAACATTCAAATATACAAAATAGTTTTGTCGTAGATACATTTTCAATTCTATTATGACACATTGTTTTTTTTCATATGTACCGTAATGAAATACAGTTTCTTTATCAGTAGCACTGCACATAATACTACATGGTCTTATATTTGTTGTACAAAAAAAAGTAAAGTAACAACTTATTTTTTCATATTGTCTCACTGCTGGGCAAAGACCTCCTCTAGACAGATGGTATAGGGCATAGTCCACCATGCGGCGGATTGGCGTAATTCACATATCTCAGAAATATAATTTCTTAGATATGCAGGTTTCCCCACGATATTTTTCATCACCGCAGAGCTCGTGGTAAGTCAGCACTTAAAATTGCAGTCAGAAAATTGACAATTTCTTTGGTGCCGGCACCGGGGATCAAACTCAAGTTCGCTTCGAGTACCTAATCGTCTAATCTATATATTTGTAATATCTAGTTTAATTTACCATTTCTAATAAAATACGAAAGATCTGAAATTCAAACAAGCATCTAGATGTTCTGATAACAACAGACTCGTTTTAGCATTCATAAAGCATTCGTAAAAGAGCCACGTTAAAGTTATCGAGCTACGACGTGTATATGCAAATTTTGGGAGGACGTAAAATGCGTATGTATGCCTGTCATATACGCGATTTGGTACTCTGTTATTTCTTGGGGTTTGTGTCGAGATATGTAGCTGTTTCGTTTAATACGAATAATTATACAAGTAACTTACTAATCGTATCGTATACATGATGAAATAAATATATCTGTACAACAATTCCGCATATAATATGCGGCTCTAAAAAAGTTACAATACCGAAAGAACAATGCCCAAAAGTGGTAACAAAAACTCTCATGCATCGAGATCAAAATTATATAGGAATCATTTCCAGCATTTCTTACGACATTACGCTTCGTGGATTTGATTTATAAACAATAGATTTAATTTAAAGTATCAATGTAAATTACTTTTGCACAATCTGTCCTAGAGATGTAGAATGCAATAGAAACTATTTTCTATTAATCGGTTTTTGATCTTAGAAACCCAGATTTTCTTTACGAAAAGAACTTTTATGGGACAAAATATAATAAGTCTAGTTCCAAAAACAAATGTTTGAACTTGATGCAACTTGATACGGTATGCCGTATAAAATGGTCTTTTTCTAAAGATTAGATAAAAAAATAAATATCGATATTTTTGTGCTTACATTTATATAAAATTTGATTGGCAAGAGTATATATAATTAGTTCTTAAGTGTTTCTGGCTCCCAACAGGCAGCTTTTTTAGGCCCCGGAATCAATCTCTAATAATACTTATAATATGAATGGCACCTGACGTGGAAATACGACCAACGATTATACAAAGAGTTTATAGTAAAATTATATTAAATACAATTGTGCAAGCTCCACAAGTAGATAATTACTCGATTTCTTTACAGAAGTATAATAAAGTGCCGTTGTTACTATTCTATCTCTTACGCTACGTAAATAGTTTTGCAAGAAAAGACTTGTGAGTTAAGAAGGGGGCAAAAAGCTCCGAAAACTACATTATCTTCAAAGACGTCGGTTGCGAACATGTGAAGGGTCCCTTCAGCTTTGTTTGCGACAGAACCTCCGCCCTAGCACTTTAATAAGAAATAATGAAGTTCCTGAACTTAGTTATTGCTACAAGAGATATGGTCTCGAGCGAAACAATTATTTGAGGCTCAAATGTCAATCTCACTTATTTTTTATTTATACTAGAGCTCCTGCAAAGGTCGATATTCGACCTTTTTATCTAATTCTATAATGTCACACGTCTCAATTCGGGTATTAAAAATCGCTTGACATATTGGATGTCTATGTGTCAAGTCAATGTGATGTGTAAAAATGGTATTTTGTGTAATTTTGTGTATAATAAAATAATAAATCTCTTTTAATAATTAAATGTGTTTTAAAATATTACCTTTTTGCATTCCTCCTTTACATAAGTTGCCTAATTTCTAACTCTTCCGTCAATTAAATTTTCTTAAAAAGGTGTGCAAAAATGTTTAAAGGTTATTTAACATCAAGATATCATCTGTAGGAACGGAGCATTAAAAAAAGTTGAAAAAAAAACGAGTAAAATCTATGTGGGTGAAACCCCGCGGAAAAGTTAGTATAATAATATATGATTTGCAAAAATTTAGATAAATCTGATTATTTTTTCTATTTAGTTTGAAAAATATTACAATTTTATGGTACCCCTGACAAAATTACTCAAACAGAGTTAGCTGATTTGCCAATTAAGGTAATGATATACTTTTTGTTTATTTTAACCAGACTAGCTGACCCACCAGTATTTTGGGCAAAATGTAATTTTGTGTTCCACCGTAACAAACAATGATATATTCTAAGTCTTCCCTTACGATAATCACAAGCTTTACGAATAAAAGTTTGACCGTCTCGACATATGTCTTAGGTTCAAAATAATTTGTATTAAATTTAATTACAACAAATGAAATTAATTATATTAGAAATAAGTTTGCATAAGTTTATTTTTGTTGGACTCTTGAATGTTTCATGACTGTGTAATGTTCTTCAGAAATATTCTGAACATTTTGCCGGATACTTTTTATATATTGCATTTTTAAAAATGCAGTAAGAGAATATGTCACTGCAAAATATTTCCCAAAAGAATGTTCTTTTTAATATCTTAACTTAAATAAAAGAAAATGTTTAAATAAAAAATATGTACATGAATATCCTTTCTAGAAATTCAGACAGCAGTATATTCATATTATGAAAGAAATATTTGAAATCACATAATTTGTTCCGGGGATGGCATTTTAATTTAATGAAATTGCTAAATTCCGTTTTAATTTTTTTTAAAGTTTCTAAAAATAGTACAAAAGAAATAGAGAAATAGGGCTGACCGTTATTAGGGTTATTATTTATGTGCCTATTTGAAAAAAAATCCACGATGAACTCCTGAATACTAAAATTGTGTAAAATGTAAGGGGATACTAATCAATTGTTTACGCGTAATAAGTAAAGTAAAAAACGTAACGCTCCATTAAAAAAAAAGGATGGACCAGTAACTGAGCACACACCCCTTTATTTTTTTAATCAAAATAATAGCTTTTATTTCGATTTTAGATAAGAATTAGATGCATGCGCCCAGTATGCATGACTGTATGGCTTATCCAACGCATATTCCAATTTCACACCTTCTCATAGCTATTTTCCTTTGTGGCACTTCTATTCGGATGTTCGTTTTGCCTCTTTTTCAGTTTAAAATTTGACAATGAAGAGGTTGGTGTTACACTGACCTAGTTTACCACTGAAATTAGGGTTACTCGGCTTACGCGTTTTAGAAAACGATGTATCATAAAATACGTTTTTATTAAAATTCAAACATTATAGTATATTCTATCATTGTGTCTTAAACTAAAACGTATCGACTGATGTAAATATTTTCTCTGCGAATTAAATTAGAAGACTTTTCTAGAATATTATTCGTCTAATCTATTATTCCAATGTAACAATTATATAAATTATATGTATGTATTTATATTTTGGTATGTATAGAAACGAGATGACAATAGTATATCAACGAGAAAAACAATCATACAATAACTAGATTATTAAATTTAATACGTTTCATTTCATCTAATTTACAGATTTATATGATAACCATTGTTATCTATAACTGACTATAGAAGATAAATTAGCTCATAAAAAAACTCATCAAGTTTCTTTTTTACTGTATCAATATCGAAGGCCTATTGGTAAGAAGTTTAAGTATAAGGCAATTTCGAATCAAATTGGCAGTCTTAATCGCTTGTTTTTTGTTTCATATTTAACGGACTTCCAAAAGCTCCGTGTCCGTTATTAGCCCAGTGTCCAGGCGCTCGCCTTCAAT
>JAOCPS010001419.1:0-18362 GCA_025505425.1 Graphium colonna | reverse complement strand
TGTAATAGGAATAAAACTAGGTTTTTGCAGATTCGATACTGTTTGTCACCGAAGGCGAAATAAGCAAAAAGCTAGGTACTATATTATAGGTATAATACCTAAGAATAGCTGCAAATAATAATTATAAATATTATTAGTGTTTAAAAGTTTAATATATTAGAATTATAACTTTCAAAATAACCCGTATATTTTGTTTATCTATAATCGACCAAAAAAACTATATATTACTCGTAAAACGATATGTTATTTGCATAAAAAATGCTTATAGATCTGTAAACTTAACTTAAGAAAAAAAAACCAGCGCACTAGATTAAAAATATGTTCTATAATAGGTCACATGAACCTGTTATTCATAATCACATACAACATTAATATTTTAAAATATATTTAACAAAATAACACTTCCAATACATCTCTTCCCTTAAGCTATTTCAAAAATATCGCCGCACACAGTGAATAGAAAATGAAACGATGTGCCAACAGGAAACACCAGTATAAAAGGACCTTCTTAATGATTGTGCTCTCTGCAGAAGGATACAATCTCGTCATTCAGGGTGATGATGGTCGCCTTGCACCCATAGCAGGCCTTCACGCAGACCCATCGCGCTCTTGGATTACCTTTGCCTTTTCCGCTGCATTTGTTAAAACGGTAAAGGCCAATTTGGATCACGGGTTTCCCGTATCTCGACGTCGTAAACACTGGACGTGATTCTAAAACATACCACAACAATAAAAAAAAATATTTTCAAAGCCCACGTGTATAAACTTCACCTGTCAGAAATGAAAACCCTTTGATAATTTAGAATTTAAAATACAGCGCATGCGCATCTCCAAGATGGAATACAGTAAAGAGGAGAAAAGAATATTCCTATAAAAATATAAATATTGTTGCCTTTTTATACTCTCTGACGCGTGACACGTGACGCGTGACGCGTGGCCAGACCTTGACATTAACTCTAGCCGCGTGCAAAAAGTTACGCTACATAAATGTACTCGTTTTCAAAACAGACTTCCATTTAAGTTATATAGTAATATTACAAGAACGGGAAGCAATAAAGCACGAGCGAAAAGTAGATGAATATAATCATTTATTTTCATAAATATTTCTCCGCATCGTAAATAAAATACAGAGCTGTAAGGATACGCTTCGCAAAAAAAATACAAAAAAAAAAACAGAAGCGCTTACACCATCTATAGAGATATCACAATTCTAAATTAAATATCTGAATTTAATAGTACGTATTCATATTATTTATATTAATTAAAATACGTTAATCAAATATTGCTTGAAATATTTGGCAGACATTTGCAAGTATCCATTTATTTTCAAATTACCTACGCATGATATAAATATCATCATTACGTACTAAAGCTGCCATTTATTTGTACAGGCTGACTGTTGAGTTATCTTCAATACTTCAAGACGTTATATTTGGGGATCGTATGCGAAGAATAAAAATATTATTATTAATAAAAATATTATTTACGATTGATTAAACCTAATCTAAAGTAATCCGAGTGGACATGGCGTGGTCGGAGCGAGACGGAAGGCGGTGGGAGTCGACGGCCTCTCGCGTACCAACCGATCACAGTGATTGATTTAATGGAAAATTTGGGCTAAAATTATGCCCCTTATTTTATTACATAAATATAATGACAATCGAGTACCGAGTGCCCTCCTTTCATATCGTAGATGACTCTCCAATCATCCTGTATATAATGCTCAAAAAACACTTGTTTATATGAATATTATGTATAGGAAATGCATAATTTTATTAACCTAAAACATTGGTAAAAATATAAGGTATTAAGGTAGTAAATCTGTTTAGCGAACTGTCAAAATTTAACACCCAATATCGGTTTCTTGTTTAAATGTATTTACTTAAACTTGCTACCCATCATGGTCATACTTAAACGAAACTTGGTGCAAGCCACCCTTACTTCTTCCACACTTCTTATTGCTATTTATGTCACATTTAATTTAATAATACTCATTTTGAGATCCATGGACACATGGGCATTGGCATTATTGACGTATTAGAGGGTAATAATAAATTGTGGTAGGTTAAGAGGCCCCTCATGAGACGTCCGAACGGCGTGGCGTGTTGGCTATTGGAAGTTACAGAATACAAATCTTCTTAACATTTCTAGATACACAATCCGCCTTTCAAATACACACTTTGTCAAATTGTGCAGCATTTTGCGCATTAAGACTTCAATCATAATTTTCCTACGTTGGATATTTCTTAGTAAAAGTGTCTGGCAAGAAAGATTTACTTTGTAAAACAAAAAATATGTTATCCTGTCAAACTTTTATAAACTTATAGGGCGGTTTTATTCGTCAGTTTTGTTGGAGACTGGGTACCTAGGGTTTGTTTGTATATTAGGAGCAATTATTCAACGCATAGGTAATACATCGTAAAATGACATTCTCTAACCTGATGATGGAGAATGTCTAATAGCATTAAGTTTGCATTTCATTTAAGCCCGGTTTTAGAACACGAGCGAAAAAACTTGAATAAATAATGTACGCAAACGTTAAGATTTAACCTGAGGTTGATCAACGAAATATCAATCTCTCTCGCTCTTCAGTCAAGCGTGTGTGTGAAAGTTTCTGGTTTTGATTATGACGTTGTCATACGTGGTGACGGTGGCCCGACAGCCGTTCTGGTTCTTGACGCAGGTCCAGCGGGTGTGGTGGCCCTTGCTGTAGCTCCATCTGTTGTAGCGGTACCTGCCCAGCACCATGACGGGGTTGCCGAATCTCGTCGTCTCGTACCGGATTTGCACACCTACAAAACACCCGATGAAATTTGTAGTAAAGCCAAGATGCTAATTCTCTTCAAAAATAAGCAAATTTAATCAAGAGAAAAAACAAAAACAAAAAAATCAAGTTGACACTACACACTACACAAATGAGAGAATGATTTATTTTTAACGAGGGTACAGTAGTTTAGAGCATTAATATAATTAATCAACTACATTGCAAAATTATCATGTTAAATTTACTTAATTTATCTGAAAGGTACCCTTGAAATATTGTTAATTTAATACGATCAATTTTCTTTGACAATTTTATTAGTTATATCAAAGTATCAACCACATAGTCCGTTGCAGAGAAAGATTATGAAAACGCAGTAATAACGTACACAGATTTAATAAAACAATTATAAATGGTTGTGTTCGAATTTAGTATAGTTGAAATTCCCATCGTCGAAAGTGACCAGTCTTGCAGGACAACCTGCCGAGCGAGCCTTCACGCAAACCCAACTGCCCCTGGGACCATGGCTGTCACTCCTGCGGTAGTAACGATAGTTTCCCACTTGCAGCAATGTGTTCCCAAATTTCGATTTCAGATATATTAGCTCTGAAAAAATAAATATACCGTCGCATCATTACATTGCAAAAAAATAATAATAAAAAATATTCAAGACGAATTCCGCCAATCTTCAGGCTATGAATCTTCTGCACGGAGACGCTGTAGTGCGAGCTCAGGTATTGGTTTCTCTTTCTCTTCTTTTATCCACGTAATTAGACAGAAAAACTATCCACCATAGCTGCAGGGAGAACTCCAATCCGATAACACGAGTACAGTGACGGCTATTGCCTACGCTCCTCTGAGAGCCCTCGAGCTAAGCCACTCATAAACGAGTTTCAGCCTGGCGCCTTAAGCGCCGACCACCTCAAGTCCGTCTAAGCTATGAAGGCCTTAGGGCCAATAGCGGTAAATAGCTAGGCGTAGTTTTAAATTAAATATTTATTCATGTTTTACCTAACATTATCGCCCCTTAAGTGCTAATTTAAAAAATCATTGCTGTTATGTTTATTTTTGTCACTGTTGTTTGTAATCAAACTGTTTGCTACTATTTTTAAGGGATTTTAAGCCAAAGAACTGTTCACAAGCGTGCTTACGGTACACTATCGGTGACTAGCGCTCTATGGTAACTTATGTATACTGTAAGCTCTTAACAAATAAAAGGTACACAAGTTGTGCCTTATGCAGTTGCACCCGATTTTACTTTGTTCTTCTTTAAAATTTAACCGAAACTGTCTGCGACTCCTACAGCGTATGCCAGCAACAGGGAGATGAAACTATAACAAATTTAATTCAAAAACTCTTAGCATTCATGGCAGAAAGATAACGAAGACAAACGTGAGCATAATATGCGTGTGTCCTCGTCGCCCACAGATACACGCAACATCCGGAGAGTCGAGAGTGCGTTGTCAACCTGGGAAAGTGGATAGAATAGGTTTATTGGATAGCATAGGGTTCAGATTAAGGATTTGGAGAGGAAAGGAATGGAAAAAGAAAAGGGTAGGCATGCCATCTGGCATCCCTAGAAGTCATGCATACTTAATTTTATGCCGACTTTATAAAGGACGGTGGTATTTCCCGGGCGAGCGCGGCCGTTAAGATGCAGTAAAAGCTGTGAAAATATGTTATGCACTACCACCCCAAAATCGCCTTTATGAAAAAATTAAATATAAAAACTCCGTGCTAAGAAGAAGTGTTTCTTTTATCCTGTGAAGAGTAAAAGACAAATATACCATAGCAAATTTATTGACATAACTCCTCAATGGTTGTGGTCGTACTTGACTTTCATGATGACGTCATCGCAGGTGACGATGGTGGCTTTGCAGCCGAGGCGCGTCTTGTTGCAGCTCCACCTGGCCTTGGCACCTCTGCTGCAACTGTGGCGGGTGAACCTGTACCCTTCGTAGCAGAGGACACGACCGCCGCGCGACGTAAACTCGAAGCGGGGTATGTCTAAAAATTATGATAAATTTTAGGATATGTTTACAAAAAGATAATAATATGAAAATATTACACTAATTGTCAAACTAGGAACAGGCGGTTGATCTCGGTTCCGGAGGTATTTTCTTGTTACGGCCAAAACCAAACAGTATGACATTATTTAATGAACAAAACTTACTCGAAATTTAATTAATAGGTAATGTCGTTTTTTAAAATGCTTTTAATGATTTCCATCAAATTGTAAGATTATGAGATTTTTATGTTAAAAAGTTATTCTTCATGGTGCTTATTATCTTACTAAAATATCTTTTTTCACTAAGCTTTTTATTCATTTTATATAATGTCATATACAGAAGCAGCCATTAATTTTTTTTAAAAGCTCTACGATTATAATTCAAATCCGTTAAGTTTTTTCTAGCAAACTAGCAACTAAAAACTCTATAATGGACTCTCGACTAAATTTTAAGTACGGCAGCCCAGCTTCTCAGAGATCATAAACTGCGCAGGTATTATACACAGGTGAGATTGTATCTACGAAATAAAAAATATAAAGCACTTACTGTATATCATTTTATTAAGAAGAAAAAAAATTAACCGGGAGTGTATACTACAGTTTGTTTTACATAATACAGAATTGTGAAGTTACTAAAACGATAAGGACGATCTTACAATTCTGAATGCTTTATAAATCAATTTACAACCATTACAACTAAACTAAACAATAAGTTAGACAACTAAATATCTTAGTGAACATGTTTTTTATAATGGCAATAGAGGAAAAATGAGAAGGCAATTCACCGGAAGTTACTCGTAAATGACAACCGCCGCCGTACTAACACCCAGAAGGACGGCAGATGTTTGCTCTACATAGCTAACCCCCTATAGATGTCGCATGCTGAACATTTTGTTTAATTCGTATTAACCAAACATATCATTGCGCTGTGTGGTCCAGTGTGGGTGCAAATCTATTGTAATTGGCTGTATTACCACGACATCACAGCGCCAAGCACGACAATTGGCCGAAAATATTAAGTAGTAATAGCGATGTAGTTGGTAGAACATAACATCTTTTCGCAGCTTTTACTGCATATCTATTGCGACGCTCGCCCGAAGAAGTACCACCGTCCATTATAAAGTCGGCATAAAATAATGTATGCCTGACTTTACGGGATGCCGGACGGCCATGTCTACCCTTTTCTTTTCCCACTCTTTTCCCTACATCACAACCTATCCTATCAAATATATAATAAACCTAATATATCCAATTTTCCAGGTTGACAACACACTCGCGTCTCTCCGGATGTTGCGTGTGTCCATGGGCGACGAGATCGCTTAACATCAGGTGAACCGTCCGCTCGTTTGTCTTACTCTCCATAATAAAAATCGTTGATTTTGGATTGCGTGTGCAATCCTGCACGAGTGAACGCGTCAAGTTACTCGTCTTATATGCGGTATCTATTTAAGTTACCTATGTTGCTCTACCACTTGCTCGTAGAAGAGTATATTCAAATTGAATCTAATGCAAGTGTGTGTTAAGAGTTTTGATGACGACATTTTCATACGTGACCACAGTGGCGCGGCACCCGTGGTTCTTCTTTGCGCATATCCAACGTCTCTTCTCGCCTGCAGGTTTTCCATGCATATAGTATCGAAATCCGCCGAAGCACAGAATCTGACCGCCGCTGCCGGTGTCTATCAAACGGATATCTAAAAAAAGAAACGGATCGTCATATTCTATTTTTGAAAGGTCTTTCGTATACTTACCTACATCGAATACATTATTTTTGATCAGTGAGGGACTAAAGCCTTAGACACAAATCCAATTTACAAATAGAAGGCAATGCCGATCACCAGACGGCCATTATTACTCTCCCTACTCTACTCTCTACTTTCCTCACCAATCATAGATACGCAGATTCTATTGACATCTCAACATTATTCTTCGTGTTCATCCACTAAACTGCATGTTCGACATTAGTAAGCCAAAATCGCGACAGAATTGGCTACCGTGAATCATGTCAATTTTATGAAGAGGATGGTAAACGAGCAAATGGCTCACCTGATAGTATGCGATCACCGTTGCCTATGGACTCCCGCAACAACAAAACAGTTACAAGAGCGTTGCCGGGCTTTAAGGTATTAAAGAGTTTTTGCGTCCATTAACTTCAATTGAGCGTTTACCTTGAAGTCTACTAAATTTATTTATGATTACTTGTTGCCTGCGGTTCTACTCGCACGATATTGCTTTTTTACACGGAAGAAGGTTTAATTTTTCGCGGAACCCTAAAACTTTTTCAAAAATAAAACCTTATCAGCTTATTATATCATTAGCTATCAGTCATTCTAAGTTCGATCAAAATCAGTTTAGTTATTCAGAGATTAGCCAATCCAGACTGACCAACAAACTGAGTATTTTAATTGGTTCTTTATTAATATTATCGTAACACTTTCATATGACAACACAACCAAACACTTCTATTTTATTTACCGTATTTTTAAATTTTAAAGAAATATCCCATAACACTTCAGTGGTTATGGTTGTACATGAGCCTGACGATGGTGTCTTCGCATGTGACTAGGGTGGCCTTGCAGCCGTACCGGGTCCTGTTGCAGATCCATCTGCACTTCGGGTCATTTTCCTTGCTAGAGCTGTGCCGGTTGAACTTGTATCCGCGGTAACTCAGGGTCCGACCGCCGCGCCTCGAATATTCGAAACGAGGCTTGTCTGAAAATACCAAAAAGCTTTAAAGGGAATGCAAAAACTGTTTATCATACCTTGAACTCTAGAAACTAATGTGATAAATACAGAGGGTAAAAGAGTACGTTATTTTTTATTTGTTCCGTTTTTACATTCAGCGATCATAACAAAATTTCGTACGTCAGAGCCACAGAATAATAAAAGTTCTGGTGGGAATAAAAAAAAACCATTTGACCGTCGTTTAGCATTAGATTTCGGACATAAAAACTTAAAGAGGTCAAAAATATAACTTTAAAAAAAATCATCTGTGAGTATTGAGTTGTTATTGCCTTCGAAGTGGACACGGTGAGGTAAGGATTAATTCTACTTTTTAACCGACTTCAAAACCAAAGGACGTTCTCAATTCGACAATTGCTATATTATATGTATACTCGTATTCGAACATAACTCCTTTATTTATTCACCGATTTAAAAAAAAATAGTCGAAAGAGTATAGTTATTCAGAAAAATCGGCCAAAAAGCTTTTGCCGATTTTAGAGTGGTAGAGCATGACATCCTTTCACAGCTTTTGCTGCACTTTAACGGCCACACTCGTCCGGAGAAGTACCACCGCTCTTTATAAAGTCGGCATAAAATAAAGTATGCATGTCTTTTGGGGATGCCGAATAACCATGTCTACCCTTTTCTTTTCCCGTTCCTATCCCCTCCAAATCCTTAATCCGGACCCATCCTATTCAATAAACCCATTGTATCCAGTTTCCCAGGTTGACAATGCACTCGCAACTCTCCGTATCTTGCGTGTGTCCATGGGCGACAGGATCACTTACCATCAGGTGAGCCGCCTGTTCGTTTGTCTAACTTTCCATAAAAAATTTAATAACCGATCATGTAAAAATATACATTTCCAATTTGCTATTTTAACCTTATTTGACCGACACCTTCTACACAAAATTTTCAACCAAGATGTTATTCTTCGGCAAAACATACATACCTCTCTATTCTTCGTGCTCCTTATCCATTACAATATTACATTATTCTCAAGTTCATTGCTAAAAATAATAAAACTCCTAAATTTATTTTCACCAGATTTTCTACCCAGGATGATCATTAAATGTTTTTTGCCAAAATAAAAAAATATCCAGCTTTCAATGACGCTTTAATCAGGGTTTAAATGTTATAACTTATTAACTAATATACGACTGCACTTAATGTAAAAGATATATAAAACTATATGTAACGTACATACAGTTTCGTAATAATTTGTTTAGACAACTTTAAAAGTAGACATTTTCTATAAACCTACCCACAATATCCTTAAACCGTGTTTACAATTTATTTACTATGTTAAATATATACATATTTTACAAATTTAAAATTTTCTGTAGATGCTAAAGCATCATATATTTTCACAGCTTTTGCTACATTCCTACTGCCGCGCTAGCCCGTGGAAGTACCACCGCCCTTTATAAAGTCGGCGTACAATAGGGTATGCATGACTTTTGGGGGTGCCGGATGGCCATGTTTTTCCTTTATTTTCCAAATCCTTAATCCCGAACCCATCCTGTTCAATAAACTTATTCTATCTAATTTCCCAGATCGACAACGCACTCGCGACTCTCCGGATGTTGCGTGTGTCTATGTGCAACGGGATCGCTTACCATTAGGTCTGCTCGTTTGTCTTCCTTTCCATAGAAAAAAATATGACTTAACTTTATTATGCCATTGCCATTTTTTTTTCAGATAAAAGTACCAAAAGTTACTCATCATCAGTCTGCTAGTCCAAGCCCTGTTAAAGTCTGGTCAGTCGTTCCGGTTATTGTCCGGCCCAAAAATACAGACAAAACATATTAGTTCCTTTTAATTAAATCGTATTATTTTGAAATGTTTTTAACAAAAAGCTCTTCTTTTGACATTTCAAACAGACTCTTAATTTTTATTTATATGTTGGGTTGAATACTGTGTCACTTTCAATACTCGAGGACGTTATATCTAGGAGCCATATATGGAAAACAATAATATTATTAAACATAAACATTAATTTACCACTTAATAAACATAATCGAAAGTTAATAATTAATGACGCAATGCATGTTCATACTAGCGGACACGGCTCTGGGCCAATTAGGCGCTGCGCCTACGCTTATTTATTTCTTGGAAAATTTGGTAGAAAATTGTGATTTTATTATGTAAATTGATGACAATCGAATTCCGAGTCCTCTCCTTTAACATCGTTAGTGACTCACCAGTCATAAGTACTATAAACTACAAAGTGCTATAAACTAGGCATGGGCCATTTCAGTGATTTTTCACTTGATATCGGTTATATTATGTTCTGATTGTAGGCGACGATAACGTTATATAACCGATGGCAAGTGAAAAAACAGTGAAACGGCCGATGCCTACTACAAACACACCATAATTTTTATATTTAATGCAAATGTGTGTTAAGTGTTTTGATGACCATGTTTTCGATGGTGATGACGGTGGCACGACACCCAGAATTCTTCTTTGTGCATATCCAGCGGACCTTTTCGCTCCTGGGCCTCCCGTGCATGCCGTACCTATACCTCCCTATGCACAGGATCTGCCTACCATTACCTGTGTTTATTAAGCGGATGTCTGAAAAAATAACCAGTTGTTACAAATGTATCATTTATCATATATACTTTATTTTCCGCCAAATTCAATGAAAACAATATAAGCAAAATTAATTAAAAAAAAATTTTTCGACGTTTTTTATGGAAAGGAAGACAAACGAGCAGACGGTTCAACTGATGGTAAGCGACCCTGTCGCCCATAGACAAACGCAACATCCAGAGAGTTGCGAATGCGTTGTCAACCTGGGAGATCGGATATAGGTTTATTGGATAGTATGAGGTCGGGATTAAGGTTTTGGAGAGGGTAGGAATAGGAAAACAACAGGGTAGACATGGCCATCCGGCATCCCCAAAAGTCGTCTATACTTTATTTTATGCCGACTTTATAATGTATGTGAAAGACTGAAGCCTAAGCTAAGTAAAGCCTGTCCTTTAGGTCATCTTTTTTTTCATTTGCTTGATTTTTCACGCTACCACACCGTTTTACCTTATTAAAAGTAGCCAAATTACTTCACAAGATATCAGCCAGTTAAGTGCCATCAAAACCAGTTCCGCTGTTTCGAAGATTAGTTATCCAAAAAAACACAGACAGACAGAAGGACTGACAAAAACTGAAAATTGCTCCTTTGTTCACTAGTATCGTCCTGCTTTCATATGCCTTTCAAGATCACTTATTTTGATATTACTACCAGATACTTCAATATTATTTATATAGATAGAAAATTTCAAAAAATCAGTGCTAATTTTTGTGTGCCATAAACTTCGGTAACACCCAACTGAACTTTATGATATTTTTCAAATTTGTGTAATTTGGTACAACTAAATGGTATAAATGATAGATATATTTCAGAAATTTATTTAATTTTATTTACAATTTACAAAAAAAAAACAAGTATCAGTGCAGATTTAATCAATACCGTGCCTGTTAAAAAACTCATTTACTTTTCTATTGCACTACCCATAAAACCTATTTACATATCTTCATATGTAAAACAAAAAAATGTATTTTTGAAAGTGAAATAGCGAACTCAGTCACCTATTTTATAGGCGATAAAAGGCGTCCAATTCTTGCGAAAAAATTTTTTGGGAAAAATTTTTTTTACAGGATTACTTCAAAGTACTCAATCCCTTCAATAATAGATCATCTTAATCGTCTTTATAAACAGAGGGAATACAAATATTATTATAAGCCATTTTATACTGATTTGGTATATTGTGATAACATGATGTCACTCAATTCAATGTCTCTTGACATAGGCCTCCTTTAGCTGCTTCCATGAAAAATGAAGAAAAACAGGAGAAGTGGAGAATACGAAGCGAAGTAGGGGTACACACCAAAGAAGATGGGATGACGAGATAAAACTTGCAGCGGGCCCTAACAGGAGGAGAGTGGCACGCGATAGAGTACAATGGAATACAAACATACATACAGACGAATAAAGACAGTCATCGTTACAGAAATTTAGGATGAAACAACCATAATCCTTCATCTTCTTTTTATTCCTCACTCAAAACTATCCAGTTCTAGCTAATGACATAAGGCTGCAGAACTCTATGGCTGTGCAGGTCGTAACATTTGATTATATTATCATCGATCGTTGTCAATCTAGAACG
This sequence comes from Graphium colonna, assembly GCA_025505425.1. Classification (NCBI taxonomy): domain Eukaryota; kingdom Metazoa; phylum Arthropoda; class Insecta; order Lepidoptera; family Papilionidae; genus Graphium; species Graphium colonna. The sequence goes on along the minus strand of JAOCPS010001419.1, from coordinate 6,697 downwards.
ACAGCCGTTGTTCTTGTAAGAGCACCTCCATATCATCTTATTGCCGGTTCTCTGATGCAAATAATACTTGCTTCCTTTGTAAACGACGAATGTGGACCCTTTTCTTGTTGCAAAAAAATGCACTGAAATTTTGAGTTACATTAGTTTATCAAGGTTATCATTAGGTTATCAAGAACAATACGTGAATCGATCCTTATTTGATATACAGTAGAACCTCCACAAATTGGACAACAAGGAAAATGTCAAAAGACTGGATTTATAGACTTTTCGACTTATGGAGGTTTTTGAGTTATCAAGGTTTGACCTAAAGAGATTCTACTGTATACTCTTGCAAATAGTTTATACTTATAACTTGCGAATGCCCGTGCAGATTTCCTCTAAGATACATTATGTAAGTAAAACTTTGCATTAACGGCCTGTTGAAACGGGGATATACATCACATGTACAAGCGTAGAAAAAACACTTTATGTTGACTACCTTACGATTGCATCGTACCTTGCTCTCTTCTTTTTCCACTACTTTACCTTATTAATCCTAAAAATATTCAACCCACCTCCTCAATAAAATATTTTATTATCAGTGAGATGGATAAAGTTTAACACTGCGGACATTTGTCATCATTATCGTCAATTTATTGTTGTCCACTGTTGAACAAAAGCCACCTTTATTGAACACCAACCATCCCGGTCCAGGGCAGCCCCCAACCATCCGCTACCTACAACTTATGTCTTCGGTCCATCGTGCGGCAGAGCGCCGTATATTGTTTCGCTAAACGCAGACTCCAACCAACACGTTTCGACTCAAACAAGCACAACAAGCACCTTCAGAGTGGTAAGCCTCCGCGCAATATCGGTCACTCTAGATCTATGGCAAATGACATCTTCGGAAAAACTGTTTGTTCGCTTGCCAACTTCCGCTTTGCGAGTGTCATTTTTTGGACTTTCGTAGCTCAAAGGGGAAAGGGACAAGGTTTAGGATCACTTTGTTGTCCATTTTGTCTGTTACGATCCGTTTTCTTAGGAACGTAAGTATCAATTTGAACTTAGAAACAAACACTCAGGTCTGCAGGAAATATTACAAAATAAAAAATCTAAGTTAACGCAATCAGAAGAAGACACAATTTATATCGCATATTGCCAATTATTTTCAAAGTTACAAGGGAAACAAAACCGCGAGAGTTCTTCTCGTTGACATAGAATTATAAATTTTAATAAGAAACTATTTTGAAGCAGATGAAAAAGAAAGACAATTGTAAAACTGTAAATTTTTAAGTAAATTATATTTCAGAGCATTCCTTTGTGCTGGTAAATTGTTACCGACAGACATGATATACGAGAAAAAGGTCAAAATTAAGTTTAAAATTGCTGCGTTTTATTAAATATAAGTATATTAATAAAACACAGTTTTATGTAAATATTAAAAAAAACACAGTCTCCTTTAATCACATTGAACTATTTCATAAATTTTAACTCTATCTCTGATCTAATTGTGATCACGTTCAAATAAATAGCATTTATAAAGACCGCAATGCAACACAAATATGTGGTTGCCAAGTATTCGTGTTGCAGTGCAGCCAAAGTCAGTCTAAATTTCTAGCGTCAGTATTAGTTAGACGTTGTACAAATGCATTATTATGCTTTAATACAACACAAAGCCGTTACGCAAAAGTAGATACTTTACTAAATAACGTAAGCAAATCAATAAGTACAGGAGATAAATAAAAACAATATTAGGTAACATGTGTTTATTAAATAAAAAAACTCTCATTACATTTATATATTACGGTAATTTTCAAATTATTTTCTTCTTCTGGAGGATAAAGTATTATATAAAGATCATTTGTGACGAAACTGCCGGGAAAGGCAATTTTACAAAAAGTTTCTTTAAACATATTACCATATTTAGTTCACAGTTTTGAAATAAATATTAATCTTGTTTTAAACCTGCGTGAGTAACAACAGTATCATTACCACACAGTAAAGAGAGATGACAGATCAAATTGTCCTTTAACTAAATATTAGACTTAATTTAAAAGAGAATTATACATGTCAATTGACAAAAAGTTAAACTTAATAATAACTGTGTTGCTATTACATACGATCTGACTAATTGTTATATGAAAGAAAGAAAATGTTTTTGATTTAATATTAAACTTGGCTTTAAACCCCAAATTCAACATTTTCATTACATAATAATATTGCCCAGGTAAAACATCCCAAAACTGACTAAATTTCTCGATGCATTTTAAATCTTATTACCCTTATGGTCAAATCAACTGGAAAATGTAACAGTTTTGGGAAGCTGAATATACTTCTTCGTATATATTTTTTTCTTAACGAAAGGAAAAACATGAATATTTGACAAAAAAAAGTAATCATTTATTATCTTCATACACAGTTGAAGTTCTTGTTTGCAATAATTATCATTTTTAATTTTTGTTTTTTAATGTAAATGAAGGCCCGGACCACACCAGCATTGCCTGTGGAGGATATCAGTAGAGGGAGAGGCCGCAACAACTGGTCTCAGCTGGAAGGAGCTAGAAGCTGCGTCTCAGGATCGAGAGGAGTGGAGCTACCTTCTGAGAGTCCTATGTCCCTGATGAGGCACTACGGGACGCCATCATCATCATCATCAATATTTGTGGTGAACTCGGAAACATGGGGTGATGCATAATCCCGGGAATCCCGGACAATCGGGACAACCATATACAACCGAAACTCTTTTTTTCTTCGATCTATTGTAGCACACTCTACACCTCTTACGCATGTGTCTTCCGCCAGACTTTGGTAAGAGCATTGGCACATGTATTTTCCCCTTAGATAGAGAAAGCTCTGGAACAAAGTTTATGGTGGTTTACGTTGCCCAATAAAAACAGTTCTCAACCAGTTACGCAATTTAAGAACACAGTAGGAAAACAAGAGAGCACGTAGAGCCTTTTCACCCGACTACAAAGGAGAAGACAGTGCTTTTTTATTAAATATTTGTTTCTGTTTTTTATTGCCAATTTTAAGATTTCCTTTTAAAATCGGCTTGTAAAGGAGAATTAACATACCTAGTTTCAGATTAATCTCCCCATAATTTTTTCTATAAATTCATTCAATTCTTGAAATTAAAGTAACGGAAAAAATAGTGCACTTGTGAGGCGTTTAAAGCCGGTTTTTTTTTTAATTTTCTATATAAATGATGATCACAAAGTGTGAATTCTTCTACTACTAGGGGTAGTCCTATCCGTGACGATGAACTCTGCAAAGGGTACGAAACGTTGGGTGATATAATTTAAAATAAACCACGGTAAAATCTTCAAAATTTTTAATTTAAAAACGAAACAAATTCAACGATTTTAGGGCACCATTCGCTCTCGCTCCGTTCCGATCGCACCGCGGCATCGTGATCTCTGTCCTTGTCATTGCGGTTCGTTTGAGAACGGTTGTTTCTTTCGCACACGGTTAGGCAGCATTAGCAGTGTGCGCTTGAAGAACCGCCTTAATATAAATAGCTTTTACGCAGCAAATTCTCCTATCATATAAGCCATCGCGTTTTACGTTCAATTAACAAGAGGACAATATCAATTATCATCTGGTGAGTGAATGCCTTTTGACTGATAAAACATTTATACATTATTAATTTAAAAGAAACAAAATAAAACAATCGAATGGTTTTATTTTGTTACCTTAGACTAATATTTGAAGAAATATGTATCATTCACACACACGCAATAATAAAATAGGTACCATTTTGGTACCTATTTTATTATTGCGCAGATGCGGATAACCTCAAAAAAAAATTGTAAATGTTTTCATGTTTTATGACAGATATATTAAAACATATGAAATCAATAAAACAATGTCGTTTTATAGTAACGGTATTTTACTCCCAAATAAATTTGTCACAAAAACAAACGAAACGCTCAATGTTTATGTTCTCTACGGAATTTGACAATAGTGTTGTGTATGGTGTGAACCGTGGCTCGACAACCATAGGGGTTTCTGTTACATCGCCACCGGTACCGGGGCCCAGCACTATTCACTCTATTAAACTGGTACGGACCGAGTTTCAGGATCAGGTTCCCTCGCCTCGACTTCATGTATACAGGGGTATAATCTACAACAATACACGGTTATAAATTAACACTTCACTTGAAACCGTAACGATACCGAATCCCAATATTTGTGGTACGAATAAAAACCAACATAATTCTCACACACATTTATTCTATAGGCACAACCATTTGGTTTTTTTTTTGGAATGTATACATGCCTTCCTAATATCCTGCCTTATGAAATAGTAACGGACTAGCGTCTTCTATTTGTCTCATCATCACTTGTTCAAATACACGAATTCTACACGTAATTATCAATGCAATACACCACACTACAAAATGGTGTAGTCTATATCGTTTATCAAAATATATTGAAAATTTTAACATTATTATCATTGAACTCGATTAAGAAATTCTATTTTCTGCGTTACCACAAGAAACAATTTGAAATTATCAACAATACTATAAATGGCACAAATGAATACACAATTAACGAAAAATCATTCAACTACATTGTTCTATATAGTACAAAAATACGTATATTAATACAGTCACATATACAGTCACAAAATAAAGTAATAAAACTTACCAAAATTACAAAAATTTCAAAATCGAAATTTACCACTACATTACACTAATACGAATCTTAAACCTATATACCTATCCTCTAACTTAATACTAGAGCAAAATCTCAATATGAGAAGAAAACTGTAAAGGAAGGGCAATATTCACATTCTTCTGACCATATGACCATATGGCCGACTCAGTGGTTGTGTTCGTTTTGGGTGCGTATGATGACGTCATCGACGGTGATGATCGCGGCTCTGCACCCAGACGGGGTTTTGACGCAGGTCCATCTGACCTTGGGACCCTTGCAGCGGTTCACCCGGTTGAAACGGTACGGCCCCACCACGATGACCGGGTTACCGGATTTCGTCACACCGAATACGGGCACTAAAAAAAACAACTCGTTTTAGACGCTGAAAATACTAATGCGTTGCTTAAATCTAATGATAATGGAAGGAAATTTAATCTTTTACAAAACATCTATGTTGTTTAATCGTTTATTTACAGTAACATCGAATAAAAAAGTATGTCAGATTATATTACATTTAATTTTTACAAAATTTCCAACTTTTTCAGAAATTCACACAATCTGAAGTTACGGTTTTGATGTTAATGTCCAATTATTTTAGATCTTCATTACTATTTTTTTTGACATATATTAGCTTTCTATATCTAGAAATGTTACACTGTTGACATGGTGTTACATCGAAACAATTTAATTTGGAAGCATTCATTCCAATATTATACAGATATTTTTTGTATCGCAAATGAACTAAGGACTGCAGAAAGGAATGATACAATTGAGGTTCGAACAGAGTTCAATAACACTCAGAAAATAAATAGATATTTTAGGTAAAAATGCCATTTATTTGAAGTCGCCAAAAATTACATTAATTTAAAAACACAACATAATAGTACCCCAATGGCAACTTAAATCTACTGAATTTTATTTTGATATGTATCCATTTGTTCCTGGAAGACATGAGACACCGGTAAACTCTAGACTGAGTTACTTGACAATGACTTAATAATATACACGTGACCTAATAATGATTATGTTCAAGAAAACATTTCACGGGGTTTCCATCGATTGTAGTGACGAATGCCTTGCATTTTGTCCTTGACTTGGTTGAGCACTGCCACCTGACCTTGCAACCGGCTTCTCGATTTTTCGTGAAACGAAAATTGCCGAATTCCAACATCTGGGTACCTCTCGAAGTCCAAATTAAACACGCTAGAAGTTTTAACAAACAAGAAAGAAGTTTTGAAGCTCATTGAAGATAGAAAAACGTTAGCCAAAGTATTAATTCAAAAGTGCTAAAAGTTAAAGATGGTTATTGGTCTCAGTACAAAGAGTAAAGATAAGTGAGTGGTGGGTAACGAATAACTATGATGATTTATAAAGAAATCCCTTGAGGAGTATAACTAGCGGGATTCCTTTTCAAGTATACAATAGAAAATTTTAGATATTTCGGTTGATATCTACAATAAAGAGTTCATTCAAAGTTCACTAAATGATGTTTATAGCATAGCTCGTGGTCATTCCAATTGTCGGGAAGATGATAATGAACGAAGCACGATGATGAATAATGATCACTACGGATGGACTTTTACACCATTAAAGAGAAGGTTTATATATAAAAGGGAGTCATCAGGTACAGAGGCAAATTGTATTGGAAAAGGATATCTCCTATATGACCCTAATCGATAACTGAGTTGATTATTGCCAAATTTATCAGAAAAAATGTAGTTTTCGTAAAGTTTTTCACTTTGTCTTTGTCTTTTACGACAGTGCATGCCTGTGCAAGCGTTATCTGCATTGTCCTCCGTTCTTATTGGCTTGCCCTTAGACTACACGATTTCATTATGTTTATGATTAAAATTAAGATGTTTAAAACGCTTTGATGGTTACGATAAGGGCTGTTGCGAAAATACTTCTTAAATAAAAAAATCTTAGACACATATAAAGCACGTTTATTTCAATTACGTAAATAACTATGATAATTTACGTATCAATAATGTGTTAATGGAATATAAAAATAAATACATATATTTTTACTCACATAGTTCTTCAATAATAAATATTTCAT
>JAOCPS010001210.1:0-18364 GCA_025505425.1 Graphium colonna | reverse complement strand
TTTGGAAAATTTTTATGAAAAATGAGCGCGTATTTAGTATGAAACCGTCTTTCGACCATGCCGAGGAAAGTAAGCATTAGATAGACTGTATCATAACTATACATTTATTTTACCAATCTTCTATTTGTAAATTGGTATTTCTCCGAATTGTAGGCATCAATGTAATGGTATTTTTCTTTTTAGATAATTTTGCATTGGTATTTTTTTAAATTAGTACACAAAACGTTCAAATTCCACAACATTAAAATCACATACGGTTTATGAAATATAATACAGTAAAAAGCCGTGCGGGGTAAATTTTAGAATACTTTTAAATGGAAGTAACCTCTACATCTAATAGGTACTGTGTGTGGCATTGTTGACAATATGTCGTCAATAATGCGACACCATGCGATGAATTGTTCTTTACTGTTTTATTATTTATTAAATCACATTTCATTCGTTATGGGCTCATCCATAAGTTTGTTGCATTTCAATTTACTTGTTTGAATAGGTAAAATTTAAATAGCCAAACCTATATAACAAGCGAATAGGATCTATTCGCTTGTTATATAGGTTTGGCTACATACATAATCTACAAACAAACAACCCGACATCCGCCACAGATTACAAATCGACTTTTTCGCCGGCCTACTCAAATATTAGTGCTGGACACACACGAAAAAAAAGAAAAAATGAGCCAAAGATAACGAGCTACTGCCTACCGGTCAAAGCGACCGCCAGAGCTGTGGGCGTGGCGCGTAACGCACAAAACAAACTCAGGCGACACGCAACAAGGACGCACGATGCACCGCGCGAGACGGCAATAGCCCGGTGTTGCCTGCTCGACGGTAATAATTGACGCCGAATAAAACAAACAGACATGGCGGACAAAAAAGGACGGCTGCACACGAAAATCTTCATTAGCGACAGAGCGTGGGGCGCCCCGAAAAAGCTTAATGCAATCCACTCCGAGTGAGTCGACGATACGCGTTTGTTTTACCCACCGAAATGATTAGGAAGAACTCCGTTTCTAATTTATTCGGAGATGATATTTCGTAAAACAAAACGATGACGGAGCGGAATTAGGCCCGCGGTGAATAGGACGGTTATTAGGGAATTGCAAGCGTTAAAATTATATTTTAGTAACCCTTTTCGTTGTGAATTAGTAAAGCAATAAAATTGAAGGAAACGAATGAAGAATCTTAAGCCATGATAACATTGTTTTTTTTTAAATTTTAACTCTCATGATAAAAGTCTAAACAGAACAAGTAGATACTTTGAGCTTTACTCTAAGCCACCAATAATAAAATCAAGAAGTGTAGAATTAAATCGGCTAACTACAAGTAAACTATAAATAAGTAGTATCTGCTATAAAATCTCCTTGGTTTACGAATTGGTTTAAGAAATGTAACAAAGGAAAGTTTTAAAAATAAATGATCATAATTCTAAGTTTCCCATGGCTTTTTAAAAACTAGAGAAATATAAGTGAGCAGAAATGAACACGTAATTGTATATTATTTTTAAAATATTTTGTAACAACATAACTTAAACTATTCTAAACCCTTTAATATACACAAATATTACCATTAACCAAAAATTTATTAAAAAAGCTCCCGGGCTTTGCTTTTATGCAAAAAAAAAAACAAAACAAAATACGCCGCCATGTTTTTTGTGTCTCCGAGCCGGGGCTCCTGGCGCCAATATTTTGACAAGAAATCGAGGCCGGGCCAACACTGAACAGGCCAGAAACATGTTTCAATATTATGACATGTTGCTAAGTGGCGTTTAGATAAGAACCTTTTGCGGTAAGTGTTGCTCTACGCTCCTTGATCGACGTTTAATGTAACGTTATTGATTTATTGCTGCTCATATTGCGCTTTGCATTTTAGCCTGTGTATTTCGTTATCTGTATACACCAATGGGATTAATTCATAACAGGCAAGATAATATTGCAACACTGGAATTGGTTTTCTATTTTTAAATACGTTCCGTTAGCTGTTAACATTACATGAATTCAAAGACACATCCTGTCAAATACCGATGTAACCAGTATGGTACATACATACATACGAATTGGCCAGTCGATTCAGTTGTCAATTAATAATTAAAAATATTTTAATTTAGCGTATTTTATAGTCTTTTTTCAAATTTGATCCATGCAAATATAAACCCAAATCGTATTATTTTGGGATAATTGGTGAGACAGCGTTATTAACATTATGGGTGTTTATTTTTGATATTTACAACCGATATTTCAAATATCTTCCAGCACTGGTGTCCTAATATTACAGTGACCCTGTTAATTTTCGAGTTCAAAATTATTATTGTAACTGTTAATTTTGGTACGATTTATGTAATAAAATAGTATTTTTGAACGCTTTTACCATAACTATGGTAGATTTTTTTATGGAAAGGAAGACAAAAGAGCAGACGGTTCACCTGGTGGTAATCGATCCCGTCGCCGATAGACACAAGCAACATACGAAGCGTCGCGAGTGCGTTGTCAACCTGGGAAATTGGACAGGTTTATTGGATAGGATGTGGTATGGGATTAAGGCTTTGGATGGGACAGGAGTGAGAAAAGAAAAGGGTAGACATGGCCAACGGCCATCTCCAAAAGTTATGTAAACTTTATTTTATGCCGACTTTATAAGGGGCGGTGGTACGGCTCCGGGTGAGCACGGCCGTAGAAATGCAACAAAAGCTATGAAAAGATTTCTAGTTATTACTATCAGAGTAGGACGCAAAAACACTTAAAACTTATGCCTTATGACCATTCATCGTTGACAGATTTCGAACGATAAATTATATATTTATAATATCTAAATCACGGACATTTAATTTTGTCAATCGCAGTTAATTAAGATGCTAATACTCATGTTTCTTGATTGCTTTAGATTTTTGATTATAAATTAGACATAAAATGTGGAACTTTTCGACATGTTATTGATTGGGTAGGTAATAATTAAATAGTGATATTAGAATAATATTACAATTAAATTATGATAAAATTTAGACAATTAACTTAATCGGGGATTAGGCAAAAATTAGCATTTGAGTAGTATTGCCAAAGTTCGTTATTTTGGCAGTGACAATATTAATCAAACGCCTTCTATAGACCATGAAACTATGTTACCAGGGTAGGCAGCGAAAGAGCGCGTAAATTTAAATTTGTTTTTTTTTTAAACAAGCTAGAATTTTTTTCACTTTTTATTTCCTAAGTGTGTAATTCTTCAGATACTGGCGATGATTAAAGTAATTGATAATCTGTTGATATTATATAAACCACCTGAAATCTCGAATTTCAAGTAATTGAAAAAGAAATTCAATTAAAAAAGTCGATTTATTTATACTGGCTTTAATAGCAGCTTAAATAGTTTTACATATAGTTTAAATATTAAAAAAATCATGAAAGCTTTCTATGAAAATAAGTAGCTTGACATAATAGGGACAACGATGTCTAAATTAAACCAGTTTAAAAATAAATAGAGCTAAAATATGTTGGCGCATAGCAAACGGAAAAAGGTGAAATAGAAAGCAGGATTTTAACATAGTTATAAAAATGATTATAATAATATTTTTTTTTATTTTTCATAAAAAATGAAGGAGAAAAGAATTTATTACAGGTTCTCATCCCTATACGATACTAATAAGGACTTCGAAGGAATTAGATGAGTAACATAATCACACATCCGTCCCTCACAGGGGTCGTTCTTAAACTAAGGTTAATGATTCCAGGATCGAGGAGTTCTTCATCGTTATATTTGTAATTGGTAATCCGATCACATGTGGGGTCGGGAGCAGAGAGTATTCGCGAACTTTATTACAGATAATAAATGGTCTCAGAATAAATAAAAATATGTATAAGGCAATAGACAAATAGATTTGAAGTTTCGTGTCGTATAAATTTTAATATTTTTTATTTTAATTTCTCTATTGCATTTTTATTTAATCTATGCGAAAAATCGGTTTCATTTATTTTCGAAATATGGCGAGATTTTATTAATGGGGCAAAATTAATGAATAAATATCCCCCTTCAATTAGCTTCTAATAAGACAATTTAATGTAACAAGAATTTGGAGTTAAAAAAATTAAAAAGTAAAACTTGGGGCGATCATTTTTATCTTTGTTCTGATTGATTGCGGAGCCTTGATTGAGCTTTTTTTAATGAAATGCTTTAAGTTCTAATTTCAAATTTAACTTAGTTTCTAATTCCCAGCATCTCTAACTTATGATAATGGCTTCAATTAGTTGAACGTAAAATTAAACGGGATTAAAGCCGTGAAATAGTTTTATTCAACAATGTGTATTATTCGCGGAGACACAAGGAACATGATAAAACAGTTTCCAAGTTCTGTGCTGTGCAATAATGCAACAAATGAGACAATGATTTCTTCATTTTTAATTCACATAAGTTTTCAACGTTCCACACATATGTACGTGTTGGAACAAAATATAATTTCCAAGCATTATCTCGCATGGCATCAGTTAAAACCATTACCCCAGTAATAATCTCACTAAATGCCTAATTTTTAAACTAATTAATTCGTGTACATAGACACATCCTGATTTTTTATTGCAGTTCTCACGATTATTGTCTATTATTACCTAGTGTTGCCATGTTTCACAATTTCTTTATGAAGAACTAGTTTCTGCTCACTTTTTCGTTTTCTTTTTTGATCATTTCTTTCTTCTTTGATCATTCACTACAACACAGTACCAGCAACATTGTCTATACTAACATTATAAAGCCCAAGAGTTTGTTTGTTTATTTGAACTCGCTGTTCTCAGGAACTGGTCCAAATTGAAAAATTCTTATCGTGGTATATAGCGCATTGATCGAGGAAAGCTTTAGGCTATATAATATCACGCTATGAGTGATAGGAGCAAAGGAGCAATGAAAAATGTTGAAGAAACGGGGAAAATTCTCGCGAGTAAATCCACTGCGATAGAATTGATTAAATATATTTATGCTAAGATGTTAGTTTGGTGGTTTTTCTGTGCGTCAAGAAAAATGTCTTTTCCTAGATAAGAAATATCCTATATACTATTATGGATCACTGGTCACGTCTGTATGGTAAAATTATGACATTGGATTATTTTGGAAAAGGAACATATAAACAATCTCAATGTAGCATTTGTATTAGTCAGAATAAGAAAATTTTGAGAACAATTAGTAACGAAGACGGGTAAATGCGCAACGTAATGGGATAACGTGATCCCTTTCGCATTCGTATTCAAAAAGGGATGGATTTCATAGCAAATATCAAAGTATCAAATTTTAAATTCGTCTACACACTGACCTGCTTACAAACGATATTAAGAAAATCAATAAAATTGCGTTCAAATTATGAGAAAACGGCTTGTTATTATTTTAGTTTTACTACAGTCACATCACTACGGCATAGATTTCCCTTTTGGAATGTGGCAACTTTCCGCGGAAAAAAATATGGTATACAAAAAAACATATACATATATATGATGGTGACCGGTTGACGCAATTGTTAAGCCCTTGGCTTCAGGTCGTGTGTTCGATTCCCACCAGATACAATTTAAGGCCAATAATTAATTCGGAGATGTTATGTTTGTGTGTGAAGAATTTATAAATCGATATCTTAATTCGTAAACCAGCTAACTCCATTTTCATCAAAAACGTGGCGTTCGCAAAGACATGGTTTGGAACAATTTAAAATCTAATGTTATCGCAACTCTTTGAATAAATAGTTATTCAAAATCCTTTCTGGTGATATGCGATGAATTTGATTATTTTTTGTATTTAGTTTGAAAATGGTTTAAAAAAATGGGCCAGATGGCCTTGAACTTTCGGCCACTGTCCACTGGTCTCTGCAAAGAAGAGGTAGTCGCGGGGGAAGAGGAGTGTCGGTTGATTGTAGGCCGCTCTCCATATCCCCCGCGATTTGGCGAGGCCGCACCGACGAAGGATGCGGCATGGAAGAGCCGCTGGAGCAGCTACCCTCTGTGACCGAATCTGGGTGAATCTCGAGAAGGGGCTGCTTAGGCGGCCGGCGCTGGTGGGGTCGCGGGAGTGTACCGAAGCGTTCCAGTGGCCCTGCCTATATGCGCCGAGGTGGAAGAACGTGGAGGTTTTAGTCGGTAAGATCCCGACATAACCTAAACTCAGGTTCAGCCCGACATAACCTAAACTCAGAGAGGAAATTCAGAAAACGCATCTTTCGTTTTCTTGCGTTTTCTGAATTTCCTCCACGTAAAACAAAGAAAAGCTCTCTTCTTAAAGGTCCCTAAGTCGTATCGGTCCGGAAATACCGCTGGCGACAGTTGATTCCACAAAGGTGTCATGCGTGGTAGAAAATTAATCGAACAAAGAAAAAGCACTGTCGTTTATTAACATTAATTACAAAATAATAATAAATCCCAAGTAATAGCAGAATGTTTCTTTATCTGAATAATTTATTTCGCCAAATTTGGACTAATTTTAATTCTCTAGTTGCATTTTAATATTTTTTATTGACAGTCTGCACATACACGTTCGTATAAACTTTAGGTTGCATTTTAAAAAAAAGTATTGTGTTATTGTTCCTGATCAAACCTTTATTTATTTATTACATATTAACAATCTCAACTTACTCAGCGCAGATGAGTTCCTCCTCCTCCTGTCTTTTTCATGACAAGATGCATTAGTGGATTTATATTGAAGGTCTTTAATGAAAACGCTTCAATTAGGATTTCATAAAAATTACGACCCCGTTTTACTGGCGACAGTGTACGGCGATTATTAAGCACAGAGTAGTCAGCGCACAGAGGCTTTATTTTTTTTAAAGTAAACACGAAGAAAGTATTCTTAAAGCTTATGAGCGACTATTTCTTTAGTAAAGTTGAAGATTTGCCAAAAATTTATGTATTTATTTATTTACATACATACGTCGACTAACAACTATCATTACGGTAAATTCTTAATGCGATAGAAAATTCAACTATATGAAAAACATAACTTTAATTGAAATTATAGACTCAAAACTCGGAGAGTGGCCAATGTGAAATCGCTCAATGTGCGACTAAACAAATCTATTCCATTATAAAAGCCTAGATATTGCTTTACTAATAAAAATGCAATGAGAAACAAGAGGCTTTAAAACCCTTGAATTTTCCAGTTATTTATACTATAAAAGTCGTGATATATTAGTGATTTTGGAGTTATATTAAATGCTTCTTACTTAAGGATATTTTTATTATACTTATTCGCTTTTTTATTATTTATATAAATTCCCGTTTTGCTGAGCCCAAATTTTGCTTTCCAGAAATCAATAATAATGATTATTTAATATATACCAAAAGGGGCTACAACGCATCGAGAGGTCGTAGATTCACAACAGATACGTTTGCTAGTTTTCGAGATACAAGAGCACTATGATAAAGAATATTCATTGTATGAATATAGTTATAGTTAAAATTGTCGACTCCATTATCAAATCTACTTTTATTTTGTAACTGAACGAATTGTAATAACTTGAAATATAGACATTGTGAAGAAACATTGTCGATTTGAAAACAGCAATAAATTACATCTCTTAGGTATTAATTAATAGCTTAGAGCTGTAAATGCTATCGAGCTGGTAGTGGGGTTATTATAAGTCATTGGTATACGCCTCCCGCGATTCTCAATTAAGGCAAATAAAAGAGTAGAAATAAGTGATAAAGCTATCACTTTTATGACTAAAGGAGAAAAGAAAGTAAGTGATAACAAATCTTCCAAGTATCCTAGTATGTTAATGGAGATGTTCGTGAGGTGGTAGAGCATAATATCTATTCACAGCTTTTGCTGCTTTTTACGACCGCGCTCACCAGGCGAAGTACCACCGCCCTTTAGAAAGTCAGCATAAAACAAATTATGAGTGCATTTTGCCGGATGGCCATGTCTAAACTTCTTTTATCCCTCCAACTCCTTAAACGCGTTACATCCTATTCTATCCAATTTTCTAGGTTGACAACTCGTGATTCTCCGGATGTTGTGTGTGTCTATGGGCGACGGCATCGCTTAATATCAGGTGAACCATCTGCTCATTTGTCTTCTTTTCCATAAAAAGAGTTATTAGTCAAAAGCTACTTAACGTCATAGCAAATTGCAATCTACAAAATGTTGTTTTAGATTGTTGTTTCCTAAAGAATAGATACGTTTTGAAAATTTGACGAAAAATCTTTTATATCTTGTAACTAATCTTATTATAATAGTATTTGATAGCGGTGTGCAATCGATATAATTTTTAAATTATCGCTTCGTGGCTTCAAGTTGAGTTTTTTTATTAGTCAAAACTCGATTGCGTGATAGGTACTTAAACGGTTTAACAAGCTATAGGTTTGCTAGTTATTTGAAATATCGTGAAGAGAAATGAAGCATTAATATAGACTGTCCAATATATTTTCCTTTTCTTGTGTCATCTCAAATTAACAACGTTTAGCGGTACCGTTGAAGATAGGTTTGAGAGGGGAGCGAGGAGATGGGTATCCTCACATACTACTTGACTAATATATTTAATTAAACGCTTTTACTTTATGTGAAATCATGCTTTTACGCAGTTCGAATTGGCCTATTTGTTAGCTGGTTGTGTGATAGTGTTAATTAGCTCTTCTGCCGAATAATATTTATAACGTATAACAAAACTTTAATATCGCTCACCGAGTGAGCAAAGTAAATGATATCTGTAATTACAGTTGGGGCGAAAAGATTTATAAAGTCGACATAAAATAAAGCATGCATGACTTTGGAGTTGCCGCATGGTCTACCCTTTTTATCAGTCCTTTCCCCTCTAAATCCTAAACCCCGATCCCATCCTATTCAATAAACTATTTGTTCCCAGATTTACAGAACAATACTGTCATATTTAACTAAATGTAAATTAACTTCGTAACTAATGGGAATAGATGGCGTAACTTATGGGAATATATGTCAGTAGATGGCGCCAAATGAGCTCATCACGAGGTCTAGTTAATAACTGGCTAATCTAGACATACTATTTGTCTTTATTCCGACGCCTGTAAATTTTGAACATTAGTTTTTATCGTTCAAAAACATAATGAAATTTCACTACAATCAAGTTTCAAAATAAGCGGTCCAATGCAGGCTCTCATTGCTCGCTACTCTATAAAGCTGAACCTTCCTCCGCGGACTTATTAATTTACATAATTAAGTTTTTATTAGACGATAATTTACGGCATCTTAGCACGAAATCAAACTACCTACCGGCAGTTAAATTAATTTCAAAAGCCACCGGTTTCACCTTTTTTCAAATAACGCGGAAAATATTAATGTTCGCGGTAGAATTACGTAAATGGATTGCGGCTCGTTAGCCACTCTCCATGTATTTAGCGCGGTTTTATGATATTCTTTTGATTACATTGAATCATATATTAAAATGCGGATGCAAAATGAGACATTCTCTTTAATTGACTGAGCGAGGGAAACCACAGAAGTTTACAGTCAGAGTTGGGTCGAAAACATATTTTTTGTATGTTTGTATATTCCGCGATAAATTTCGAACTTATACTCTAATTAGGAATATATAAAAGTATAGTTTGAATATATGAAATTTGGGATATACAGGATGACTGGTGAATCACTAATGATATTAAAGGATAGTACTCGGTGCTCGATTGTTATCATATTTATGTAATAAAATATGGGGAATAATTTTCCACCAAAATTTCAAATAAATAAATGAAGCGTGGATGCGATGCCGGCAGCAAACAAATGGCCATCTGACGCAGTTCATTGGCCCGAAAACGGCACGGTACGCGTACACTACGTCCTGTTCATGGTTTTCGTAAATAATTACTGATCTTTCGATTACGTTTTCTCTTAATAAAACGTTTCCTCTTAATATTTACTTTTAATATTACATTTATTCTTCATATATGATTCCCAAACATAACGGCCTTAAATAATTAACTTGATTCCGCCATCATCCTGTTTATATATATACAATTAGTTAGACATAAAAATTAGCTCAGTAGTTTATAGTATACTTAAATAAATGTCAAAATAACATCAAATAAAATTTGAGCTGGATCCAAGTCAACGCGACAAATAGATAGCCTTGTCTATTCAATCTTGGATATTATTCAATAAATAATAGTTATATTACTAAGTTCCGTTTTTCATTTCGTTTTACTTCTAATTGGTTGTCGTTCAATCTACAATACTGCGTCAGTACACACAGTGACGCACATTGTCTTACTTACATGTTCTTAGGCATATGCTTTAAAGCCGCAGGTTTTAATTATCTTTGAACATAATGAAAGATCACTGTGAAGTAACGCTCCAGTAACCTGACGGTTAAGGATATGCGGTCATTTGGTCGAAGATTCGAATCCCTTAGTTGGAATGGTCAAAAAATATTAGTACAATTTCAAAAAATTGCTCATATTATCTTTAAATAAAAAAAAATTGATACTAATGTCACAGCAATAGATTTTCTACGTAGCACTGTCATATTGTGTTAAGTGATTAGTCGAGCAAGCATAATGGGTTGAATGTAAAACCTCAACATTTATGCAAATTTTGTAAAACATATATTTCCTCTAATAATTACATTTACTAAGTGTTTTATACATAATTATTAATTGTTTAATATATAGGTTAAAACTTGATAAACACTAAAATTATATTCTAATTGAAAAACAAGAACTAAGACCCGGAGACACGCATTACTGACTAACGATGTAATTGCCTGTTAAGTTACGAACGTTGCAGTCGAAGTGCAAAATCGATCAAGCGTGTAAACGTCCAGTTCGTTGAGACATTTTAAAATACAACCAAATGTTTTTTAACGCGGCAAAGTCAACTAAAAACCTGATCATCAATAAAGACATTTTTTTGCAGAATGTGATGAAGAGTTTTTGCGATTTAAGTAATAAATATAATTGGAATCGTAGCTTATTTATTTATATTTTATATTATTGAACATACATATATAACATAGAACTATAGAACTTGCCTCTCTTTTTTAAGTGGGTTAATTAAAACAATTACAGTCGTGTTTATATTAAATTAGGTCCACCTTTTCGGAAGACTATATCAAATAACATGAAAGTGTTTAGTGACTGTACACTTTTTCATAATTTTTTATTTTTTGATGGATTGTGAAAAAGATAATTAATTACCTGTGACATACCCAACGGTGCAACCACACAATTAACCCAGTTGCATATTTTCTTCGCTAATGCTTTTAAATTTATCATGTTTGTATACATATTTTAAATTAACCAGCCGAACATTTTCTTTTTGATATTTAACTTTCTATCTTCATTCAAACAACTCCAAAATAAGTTCTATTTTAGTTCATATTTAAATTTTAATAAATTCATCTAAAAATTTTAGACAAACTTTTATAGGCGTATATTGCTCTTTAAGACTAATCAAATGCCCAAACTCAATGATGTTGCATCGTTTAATTAGGGAGTTCCTATGGCCACCTTTCAGCTCCATCATCAGATTAGCTCTAGGTAATAATTTTTTTTCTATGGAAAGTAAGACAAACGAGCAGATGGTTCACCTGATGGTAAGTGATTCCGTCGTCCACAGACACACGCAACATCCGATGAGTCTTAAGTTCGTTGTTAACCTAGGAAATGGGAAAGAATAGGGTTTATTGGATAGGATGGGTCGGGATTAAGGATCTGGAGGGGAAAAGAGTGGGAAAAGAAAAGGGTAGACATGGCTGGCATCCCCAAAAGTCATGCATACTTTATTTTATGCTGACTTTATAAAGGGCGGTGGTACTTTCGTGGCCGTAGAAGTGCAGCAAAAGCTATGAAACGATGTTATGGTCTACCACCTTGAGATAATATTGCATTGTCACACAATAATATACATATCTTTGCAAAATTTCAGCTTAATCGGAAATCGTTAAATGGATCAAATTTAACTTGCAAGATTTGATTACAGATGCACAGACAACGGGACAGGTAACACGAAATAAAAACTTGTAACAAAATTAAAAATAAAAACTATTATAAACGGTCTCTACAAGTTTTGAATTAGATAGATCAAATTATCTTTCAAACAAAAAGAGAAGACACAGATCAAGGCATACACGTTAGATTATATACTTCGATCTCGTCAAGAGTTAAAAATAATTCTTCACTAATTAAATTATCCTAATAAGTGTAATAATTAAATTTATAGTTATACAGTGAGATTAAAGAGTCACCTACGATATTAATAGAGAGCACTCGGCACTCGATTGTCGGCATATTTATGTAATAAAATTAGGGACATAGTTTTAGCCCAATTTTTTCAAGAAATGAATGAAATGTGGCGGCTGAGATCAGCTGGTAAGCCCAAGGCCGTTGACCTCCGCCTTCCGTCTCACTCTGGCCACGCCGTGTCCGCTCAGATGAGCATGAATAACGTAATTCATTTTATAACTTTTTTTTTCACTCAGTGGTAAATGGATATTTATTTTTAATAACATTTTTATTCATCATATATGATCCCATCATACATGTAACGTCTTAAAGTATTGGAGGTGACTCATCAGTCACTCTGTATATTTCCCCAGCATTATTACACTGACATTTATAGTTTTCCAGTAGCTAAAACAATCTAATTATGCTTAGAAACGTGTTGCGCTAAACGCTTCTACAACGGTTGGCTGACACAATGCTTACGTGTCGCCCAAGGCGCTTGCGTAGGTCCTATAACCTTTTGCATTGTTTGTATGCCTGATATTCAATGGATTTAGTTTAAAACAAACATATCAATATGAATTATCTGGTTAGATATAGTTCATAGCTTTCCACATCAATTTAAAAACATAGGAACACAGGCTATTTTTAAGTGACTTCAAAAAAGGCGGGAGGTTCTCAATTCGAATGTTTCTACTTTTTTTTTGGATGTATGTTCACGCATATCCGCGTCATTTATGAACCGATTTTAATATTTTTTGTCTTATATAATATTTTATCTTATACTTTCGGAATGGTTCCATAAAATTTTCAGAAATATCGGTTCAGTAGTTTGTTTTTTAAATTAAAATAACCAAATTTGGAAACGTTCGTACATGTCTCTAGAACTTATGAACTGATTTAAAGAAATATTTTTTTATCTGATACACTTTCACAGTTGTTTTACATTTTTTTTTAATTGGATTAGTAATTTGTTCTTAAAATCAAAATAACGTGGAAGATATGTTTCGAAAGTACACTTTTAAGGCGTTTGAAGTCGGTTTTTGTGTGAAAATAAACTTGTAAGCTTTGTTTTTATGGTGATATTTCTAATCTAATAGATTGTGATATGCGCGTGATTATTAAAATTGTTTTAACCGACTTCAAGAGAAGGAGAAGGCTCCTTCTCTTGAGGTCGGTAAAAACAATTTAGCAATTCAGTTACATATGTATGTGTACTACGAGTACTTTCGAAATTCGATATTTCTAACCCGATTTCATACACAGTGTAAACTTTATATGACGACATTAAAGAGACCCTACATTTTATGGTGTTATAGAGAGTTGTCGTTAAATGGAAAGAGTGTATTATTGTATGGAAGGCAAGCTAAACTAATCACAGCCATATGATGTCGACGCTTTAGGAAGTTTGTCGTTAAATATAGTGACATTGTATTTTGAATAGATCCAACGTCATTTAAATTGTGTAATATTTAAGCAACAATACACATTAAAAATTATTTATAAACAAACCATTCACGATAGATTTGAAGAGACTTAGGAATAATATTTTAATTAGCAATTATGCAAACTGACATCACTAGCAGCTTTATATGTATAGCACAAAAATTGCTTTGTCGGTCATTGACCGGACGAACTTCACTGCTGTTCATATTGTTTGGAATGGTGATACTGCTGGTTACCCCAAAGCCATTTCAATTATTGGCAAGGTCGTATAACAATGCGCAAATTGACACGCCAATTGCAATCCAAAGTCAATTGATTTAGGACTCTTTTGGATTGACAGGTAATGTATTTTATTTGTGTGGGCAATATGGAGTTTGATGACCTCTTTTTAGTATTTTTTCACGAGCATGTATGTAAGATAAAATTATTGAGGTTATGTTTTATTTTTTGCATATACGTAAGGTTTCATTCGTAATCTTTTATTTTATAAATAGTTTTGGTTAAGTAATTTTTTGTGCGTATTTTTTTGAAATTGTTGTTTGTCTTCGGAGTGTACATGTACATTTGGGTGCCAAAACAACTGTTCGCTATTAATAAAATACAAAAATAAAACTGAAAAAACATTGAACGTAACTAAAGTTTAGTGCTGAACATGTTTTAACATTTTCCCTCAAAATTAATGAATTTTATCTGTATCATAAAATTATTTTTTGGATATATATAAAACTTTCATTATGCTGAATTTTCATAATGTTAACGTCTTTTATTATAATTGTTTATGTAAGTATATGTATGTATGTATGTTTATTATATGTATGTATATATTTATATATACTTTTCTTATTTTAGTATATTTATGTAACCAATTTGTATGTTGATGTGAGATATTATTGATTAAGGTGTGAGTGAGATATACATTTCTGTGTTTTATTTCGTTATTATTTTTTATTTATTATTAATTTTGTAATTCGTTTTGCACCTAGCACAAATGATCTTCACACTCGGGTTAACTGGAACAGAATGCCTGTAGGCATTAAGTTTGCCCTTTATAACCTTTTTCTTTGTCTTGTTAACATGAAGTTAGAAATAAAAAAAAATAGTTTGAAATCCATTTTATATAATACACTAGCAGACTTGACAGACGTCCAGCATTCATGATTTTTTTTTACACAAAATTTCAATTTTTTTTTTTTGCCAAATTGTGAATCTAAACATCATTCTCGAATCCCCTTCAGCCGTGTAGGAGTTCAGTGACAAACACACGCACACAAGAAATATACATACATATATGCAGATATATTTTTGTAATGTATACTTTGAGACTTAAAACACGCATTTATACACTAATTTGTGTCGAATATATTAGTTTCGGAACGGCGGTGATGAAAGCCGATAATTCCATATCGATTTCGTCATTCAATAACATGGATTTATAACATTAAATCTTAGTCTATGGCTCGATCATTTAAGTCTTTAATTTACGATTATCGCAAAATCGTGAATGCTATTGCAAAAATGATCTTCTTGCATTATGATAAAGTTGGGTTTCCATTGCTGAAGTATTTTGCTTATAAATTTTATGATTACGTTCTAAGTTGATGATATTATAAGACGTAAGAGAACTTCTGATAAGCAATAAAATTTACAAGTCGTTGCTGTTTGGTACACGATTTGTTGCTTGCAGTGATAGAATATAATAATAGTGATAAAATAATGCCCACACTCATAAAGGCCCACATGTCCACATGCGTGACAACAAAAATGGATACTACTTTTTATAGTTTAGCAGTACACGTCGCTTTTATTGAAAAATATGGATTTAATAGTAAGTCATTTAAATATTTATTTAAATAGGAGTCAAACATGACCTACGCCCAAGTTAACAGCATATACGCTTTAGTGAGACGCATATGCGATTTTTTCAGTATTTGTGTGATAAATTATAACATATTTTTTTTATTCGAACATAAAACTGCAAGGTAGTGTAACGCGTGTAACCTTATCCCTTTTTTATGTTCATATACATACTTTTAATGTACGTGATTATATCTTGATTTTTTTAATCTTTGCAATTATTATGAGCATACTAATTGATATATGTTGATATAACAGTTCTTTATTAGTTGTTTAGTAGACACTTTCATTTTCCATGTGTTCAACTATTTATTCGTGAAGACGTGTTATTCGCGATTCGTTTCTATGTTAATTTTTTACTACGCTGCTTATCGCTGTTGGCTTTCCTTGAAGAAAGTAAATAAATACATAAATTGCTGCGAAAGCAAAATTCGACTTGATCGATTGAATACTTATATCAAACGGTATATAATTTGAACCGAAATCCATCGGACTGCCATACTACTTATCACGTAATAACCGTACCGCG
The DNA here is from genome assembly GCA_025505425.1 of Graphium colonna. Taxonomy (NCBI): domain Eukaryota; kingdom Metazoa; phylum Arthropoda; class Insecta; order Lepidoptera; family Papilionidae; genus Graphium; species Graphium colonna. The sequence continues at coordinate 2,390 of JAOCPS010001210.1, read as the reverse complement.
TTATAAAAAGCAGTTAAAACATAACCATAAGCGGTTTATTAAAATAGCATGACGCGTCTCTCTCTCTCTCTCTTTTCTTTATAGTTAAAACAGGACAGATGTGTAAAATAGTCCGGTGTTAAGACAGAACATAGGGTAGTGATGCGCATCGTGTTGTATTTTATGATTCGAGTCACTTAGGTTTTTTGTATATCTCGAGTTATACTCGAGATACTGGTGTTGCGGGAGTCCATGGGCGGCGGTGATCACTTAACATCAGGTGAGCTGCCAGCTCGTTTGCCTCCTTCTCCATAAAAAAAAATACTCGAGCTCTCTGGAGACTTGACTTCAATTTCAGCACTGAAGTTGATAGTTTCTATTACTTTTGTTAAAGTATTTTTTGATGATTATTCCCGCACGTTTATTCTCAAATATAACCTGATGAAAGTGATGTAGTATAGAACGAGGAATTCAACGTTGGCTGAGTTTACTTGCTTTTAAAATAAAAACTTTTTTAAGCACGTTTGTCGATATTTGGCAAAAATTTGGGAAAAATGTTATCAGTTTGCGTCATTGTCACGCTATATAAATATATAAAACGCTATATACAGTAGACTAACCATTTATTAATAACTAAAATTTATTTGAAAAAAAAATATAGCTAAATATAGAGCTTATTTACGGCAGCGCACTAAAACGCAGCTCAAGTAGCATCACTAGCGTATGTAGAGCTTCTTCACTATAACTCGAGCCATTAGAAAATCTGTATTGAGCAAAAACATCGCTCGAGGCACTTCACTGCGGCATGTAGAGCTTCTTTTCAGTCACTCGAGCTATTGGCAAATCTAAACTGAGATAAAGTGTAGCTCGAGTCGCATCACTAGCATATGTATAGCATCTTTATGGTAACTGGAGCTCGTGGAAAGTCTTATCTGAGCTAAAACATCAAACATCTCAACTTGAGTCACATAACTACGGCATGTAGAGCTTCTTTACGGCCACTCAAGCCATTGGAAAATCCAAATTGAGCTAAAGGGCAGCTCGAATCGCATCACCAGCATAAGTAGAGCTTCTTTATGGCAACTTGAGCTCGTGGAAAGTCTTATCTGAGCTAAAAAAAAACATCGCTTGAGTCACATCACTACGGCATTTAGAGCTTCTTTACGGCCAATCGAGCCATTGGTAAATCTAAATTGAGCTGACGTACAGCTCGAGTCACATCACTAGCATATATAGAATTTCTTTATGGCAACTTGAGCCATTACAAAATCTTATTTGAGTTAAAACATAGCTCGAGTCACATCACTAACGCATGTAGAGCTCCTCTACGGTCACTCGGGCCATTGTCAAATCTAAATTGAGCTGAAATTCAGCTCGAGTCGCCAGCACTGGTGTATGTAAAGCTTTTTTACGGCACCTCGAGCCATTGGAAAATCTAAATTTGTTGCTCGTTATGCGTCACTAGCATATGTAGAGCTTCTTTGCAGCAAGTCAAACCCATGGAATGCCTAGTTCGAGTCGTTCAAGTCGCATCACTAGCGTAGGGCGGGTTCAATTTTAGACAGTTGTAAAATCGAAAGTGCTAGCCGGCCCGTCTCGGGCTTTAATCGCGCTTTAATAGCGGTCGGCGCTCCTCAAAGGGAATACACGCCGGCGGCCCCTTTGTCGGTGTCGGAAGCTAGTTTTGTCGGGTGTCGGTGATTTCTGTCCGCTAGGTGATTTCTGTTACGGCTTGTACGATACTTACAATTGTATTTCGCATGTAACTTACGAGATTTCAGTAAAATATCTTTGTATGGCGTGAAATGAAAATTTCTGATACTAAATACAAAAAAAATATGAAAAAACAGAAATTGCAAATGGTTTGGAATTTTCCTTCTGAGTGATTTAAATACAACCTTAGGTTAGCTTAGACTTTTTGTAGTATGGCATTTGTGTGGTAGTGGCGTAGTTACTAAGGTGCGAAGTGGTACCGTGCACTGGAGCCCCCGAGCTCAGTGGGCCCTTTAACCCTGACGAACTAAATGTTGTTGCTTACTTGCTGACCAACTTACTGGCTAACCACTGAATCTAGGCAATCACAAAAATATTTGTGCACATACATGAATTAAGTACCGCTAATGTGTATTCTAGTGCGTGACTTGATAATTCTTAAACAGTTCAGTAAGGGGCCCACATTTTATTTGTGCACCGGGACCCTTGGTGATCTAGCTACGCCACTAGTGTCAGGCATAGATCCTAAGTTTTTTTGTCTTAACGTTTATTTGTCAGATGTAAAGATTTTTCGTTATTTTTTAGGTATAATAACTCAAAAGTTAGTATGTAGTTAAGTTGAAGACATGCAGCATTAAACTTACTATATTTCTTATTAGGTTTTACTCGCTTTAGAATATTAATATTTTTTATTTTAT
>JAOCPS010001100.1:0-18371 GCA_025505425.1 Graphium colonna | reverse complement strand
TTTAAAAAATTCAAAATATGATATTAAGGTGTTTTTACATTGACTTTGAAAGATGGATAGCATGCACCCCACATGGATAATTAGAGTAATTTTTTTCAAAACTAGTTGGATACGGAACTAATGTAGCATGAGTTCGCAATATCAATGCTGTTTCCGTAGAAGATACGGCAAATGAACGCACCGTGCATTTTTGGTTTTACTCTTTCCACGGTAGAAATATCGACTAGAAGAACGAATCACGAGGAAGACTACGGTAGACGATGACCGATCCGTATCAAACTACCAGGAAAATCTCGGTTTTGTATGATGTTTGTGTTCACAAGTTAATAAAAAAAACCTTAAGAAGTGAGTGCCTCAAAAATTTACTAACATAGAAAAGCGCGCATTGAAGCATGCTTTCCCTCGTTGAATTGGTGAAAGGTTTAAGGAATCTGTAACCGAATTGTCGTTCAATTCAATTGAAAGTATAGCGCAATGGCTCCTGGTGAAACACTACAACAATGTCCTAAAATTATGCTTATCCGCTTAAAAGTGATGGTAACATTGTGGTGGCCACTTCTTTGTGAAATGATTTACAGCTTTCTCAGATCAGAGAAAATAATAGAGTTGTTTCTCAGATCAGAGAAAATAATGTTTACAGTGCACAACTTCGAACCATGATAAAACTTCTTGCGAAACATTTCCAACTCGTTTATGGATATTCGTTGTTGGTGCTCCATGATAACGCAAGAATTCACATTGCTAGAGAAACCAATTTAATATTACCAGACCTGCAGTTAGAAATTATCCGTCATCCATACACGTTAAGGAATCCTTGATTATATTACATAACATTAACTATTTATTTTAGTTTATTATATTTCATTATTTCTCAGATTGATTACACAAAAGTTACAAGCGGGCAGTGGGTTCACCTGATGTTGTAGTGGTTGGTATTCACCACCCATGGATGCTGACTACATCAGGAATTTATAAATGTTGTGTTCGAAAAACTAAATCATTGGGTAAAAGGGGATATTAGGAATATAACATAGGTATTGCTGTTATATCGAAATCCTTTCAGTAGCTTTTGGGTGAATGAGGAAAAAACATCCAATCATCATCACACACCTTCGCATTTATTAACTTTTTACTCATAAACTTCGTATAAACATTTTTATATCTAGTTTGTTTTTTGTTAAATGTCGAGCGTATGGTAAATAACCGCCTAAAATTATAATTTACAATTGCATTGGTGGCGGCACAGGATTTGAATTGAGGTTACTCGAGTATACTGAATTAAACACTGCCCTCATCTCCCCGAACACTGCACTATGACCCTTTTCTAGATCTTTCGCTCTGCAGTATAAATATATTTTTTATTGCTGTTACTAACACCAGAGGTATCTCTTTTAACTTTTAATGTGTTGTTTTTAAATTAATGTACCGAAAACGTTGCTTTCAATTTGAGGGTTGATTTTATTATCAGCAGTTAAATTCAGGAATGTCATATTTATTCCTCTGAATATAATTTTTAGACATTTGTAAAACCGACCCTTTATATAGGATTTCTTCTATGAAGGTATCTTTATTGATTGGCTTCATTCATAACTTCCTTCGTTGTTCCGGTTGATACAACAATTGAGTTTTACCGAAGTGTTACGTTTCGAACCCTTACGCGCTGTCTGTTCAAATATATGGGATTTAACTACTCCATTGTACATGGATTATGGACTAAGAAATGCACGGAGGGTGCAAGTTAAGCTTAATACTTTGGCTTCTTGTGTATTTGATTACCTTTTTAAATCTTTAAACCTACTTGAGTATTAAATAATGGAAGAAAAGAAAATTTCTCTGGCTTTTCTTAACAATTTTATTGACAATTCATATTTGAAGTATTATTATTCTATTAAGTATGTACCTAAATGAGTTTAAAATCATATGGACCTTAAATGTTCGTGTGACCCGTAGTTTGCGTGAAATTTTTTAAAGTATGGGAAAAAAATGCTGTTACGAAGAATACGTTCTTTCACTCTTTTCAGTTTTGCGTAGTGCCTTCAATAGCGTGTGGCAGGACTTCGGTGTTTATAATTAGTTGACACCCCAAAATTCTGGGAGATTGCAATTTCGCTTTTATAACGTGATCTGACAATATCGATCGTAATGCCTCAATTTTACGAAACGTGATAATTTTTACCTTCTTTGAGGTGGTAGAGTATTACGTCTTTGCAGATCTTTTGCTTCACTTCTACAGTCACGCACGTCGGGGGAAGTACCACCGCCCCTTATAGAGTCTGCATAAAATAAAGTATGCATGACTTTTGGGATTGCCGGATGATTATGTCGTTCCTTTTCTTTTCCCTTCCAAACCCTTAACCCCGACCCCATCCTGTTCAATAATACTATTCTATCCAATTTCCCAGGTTGACGACGTATTCGCGACTATCCGAATGTTGCGTATGCGACGAGATCGAGTACCATTAGGTGAGCCGTGTGCTCGTTTGTCTTTTTTCCATTAAAAAAATCTTTTAATATAGTTATCAAGGTTATTGTAGACTAAACGAGACAATTGTGTTTATTACATATTTAATAGAGTGCCATCTAAATAAATTTCATAGTCCATTAACAAAAGAAGTAATGTTGTTACTTCTTTTGTTAATTGACTATGATATAATTGTTGCTTATTATTGCTTATTTTTAAATTGTATGCAAATTTTAAGATAACTTATAATAGTCAACCTTTTGCGTCCTTAATATCACTTCGCAACTTAATATGACACATGTCCCAGAATAGAACAGTATAGACTTTTTTATAATTTTAACAATGGCTAGCATTACAATAGAAGTACGTCGCTATAAATTGAAAACAATGGCAAACTTATAAGTTTATGTCTACAGCTCTAGGCACCAGACATATCATTTAAGTTTAAATGAAGTACAAAATTGATATCAGATTACGCGTATAATGGACATAAAACCAAGAAACGATTTGGGTAACCTATTTACGCAACCAAAACGTAAATAAAATGTGTGACATTACTCAACGGCAGTAGCTGAAAGTATAAACTAATTTTATAGTTGTTCTTGTGAAAAGACCGTAAAGTTAATCGTCCTTTTATAGATTTTTTTACTTACACTGGCTATTACACGTCGTTGATGATTTTATGTTTATACTGGCCAACAAACTAAATATTTTTAAAGCTCACATTCAAAAATGTTTTCTAAAATAGTGGCATAAATACTGGAGGCAAAACTATTTCTGATGCCCCTTTACTAATAATTTCAATGATATTTAGAATTTTAAAAATGTGATAATGTATGTAAATAGCACATCAAAAGAATAAATCGCATTAACATTTAGTCTGCGAAAGCATATGGAGTAAGAAAATTTAGTCCTCGTAAAACTAAATCATTTTTTTTATAAAACAACTATCTTAATATCCATCATACCAAAAAGAAAAAAGCACTTTAGTTAAATACTTCTATATTTATGTTAAGCGAACCAAAAATATAGATAGCACATAACAGATTTTATTTTTGTTGTGCCACGTTAATGCGTGGAAAGGACTGTCGTGTAATGAATCAACCTCGAAGGCAAGCCTCATGTTAACGGTTGATCCTCCACTGGTTCAACGTTACCTGTTTTGATTAACAGATGTTTAATTTCTCCCTTTCCTTGAAAATTTTAAGAATTTTATAAAATCTATTACCAGACAAGAGTCAATCGCCAAAATTCGGTGATACAGGCATGCCAATTATACATATAGAGAAGGTTTTGACCTAGAGGTTCAAAATGTTGTAATCTGAACATACGGTCATATGCTGACTTTCTGTAGACATATCGGTCACATGTTGCCACTTCAATTTATGTTACTTGCTGCTTATCTAAAATGAAAGTAATATCTTTATTGAGTAATATAAAAAAAGTACAGTCGTCTTCTTTTAAAGATGAAAAAAAAAAACGATGACCGCTTGGCGCAATTGCTAAGACATTGGCCGCAGCATCGCAGGTCGTGGGTTCGATTCCCACACGGGGCAAATATTTGTACGATCTACAAATAGTTGTTTCGGATCAGGGTGTTTGTCTTTGGTAGAAGAAAGATGTTAGGCTTGCGTCTTGCTTTTAAAATCGTAAGTTACAATGAAAGGAAATTTAATCTGCTCCGGAATGTCTTTACACATACACATCACGAATACACGTGTAATAATAATACACATTTACGTCTAATAATATAATATATAATTAAGAATATATTACACATAATATTCTGCGGCATGTTCTTACAAATTGTTTTTCTATAAATAAAAAGTAAATATTTGGTCATACAATTCTTGTCATCCCCTTAAATTGTTTCAAGACATTAAAATTTTAGTCTCTTACAGACGTTACGATAACAGTCGGAAAACGGATTAAAAAGAATTGGTTCGAGAGAAATTAGCCCGCTTCGATAGCTGCATAGAGCTAACGCTTTGCCTTTAGATATAAACGTAAAAAAAGACATGAATCGAATTGGAACTGACTTTTCACAAAAATTCAATTCTAATCGGTTCGCTCATTTCGTCACATGCAAATTACATCACATCTCCGCGGCGCATTCAGTTTACTGTGGATGTAGGCCGGCGCGGCGGGAGCCGGCCATCCCGTTGCGGAAGGGAGCCGACGCTCAGTCCGCGCTCCGTCACCGAACTACGACCGCGCCATTGAGACGTGACGACGCGGCGCGCGCGGGAATTTTGTTTTTTTTTTCGAACTCCCGTCAACCGTTCGGAAAACCGAAAGTGCCAGTGCCTGTGAATGAAGTATTTTAGTGAGATGAAAATACGGTTTGAGGTGCCCAACAAATTGGAGATTATTTTCGGACGAGGTATGAAAATATTCGTTTTTTCGCTAGTCATGAAATTCTTTTTTCATAAAAATATAAAAACATACTTTTAAAAATAATCTTTTTAAGAGGACAATATATTCTGCTATGCAAAAAAGGTAGGTCCAGTAATCCAGTTCAACATTCCTGTTCATTCCCATCGCAGTTATAAGGACAATGGACTTTTTCCGATTAAACCCGTTTCCATTACAATCCTATAAAAGTTGTATCTTGTTAACGTTGGCTGCATTTAAACCTTTATCAAGTATACTGGTTGTTTGTAACTACTTGTGAATGTGTTTATAAATCGTAAACATAGCGCGCTAGTATTATTAGCAGCTATGCGGGAGAATTTACAATAAATATAAATGAAAACGTAGTGCGAAACAGATCTTCGACATAAGTTAGACCTCTGTCAAAATGTTCTATAGTCACACATTTAATTGCAAGTTATATAATTATGTATGCCAATTTTCCTTAATCTTGCCGTAGTGTTTTTTGTTCTGTGTAGTATCTTTCATTTCTGTCATTTCGTTATCACGCTTATCATGAAGAATCTAAATCAGGAATAATCTCATTTTGTATGCATGTTGCGTACTGGGTGTCCTTTGAAAGATGTCGATTTTTTTGGTAAAAAGAAAAAGCTTAAAATAGAACTGTAATGAATTTGCTCTAATATTACCAAAGGTGACGTTGGCTATAAATTATTTGGCTAAAAAATATCTTTAATATAATAGAAAATATTAATAATACATCCAATATAAAAATATAATGAAACTACTCAGATCTGAAGGCCTCTTCAAACAATAATAGATAAGTACGTGTTGTTGATTTCACGTGTCCTGAAAACGTTTCTTTTACATCATAAAAGAAACGTTTTCAGGACACGTGAAACGCTATAAATTCACTTAATGTGCTAATATTTCTAATTAATCTATTTACAGTGCTAAAACCGTAATTTTAACATGAATTGTTATGGAAAACTTATGCACAATCATAAATCAGAACACTAGCCTTGTTTGATATCCAACCATAATGAACGGAACAATGGTGATCTTCAAATGATAACAAATGTAATTCACAGAAAGATAAACATATATTACAGTGTTTAAATAAGTTAGTTGTATATTTTAAGGTTTCAATAAATAATATATTACTTTTAAAACATTGTGAATCGTATAGCAAAACCCTTAAGCACAGTTTACAAGTATATGTGTTTTATACATATGTAAATCTGTTTTTACGCATTCAAAGATCTTTGTCTCCTTGTTCGTTATATCGTATGGCCAATGTGTGAAACTTTACCAGTGTCAACTTATCCTCCTATCTGCAATGTATATTCCTTTAAGGAAATGTAGAATAAATATAAAACCTTAACATTGTTTATCATTAAGTAGATTTTTCATTCTATGACACAATACCAGTTTATATTTTGGTATAAAGTTATAATTTTTCAATAAAAATTTGTATTATAAATCGATTTCACACGGCAAGGTACTGAGAATTCATTGTCTTAGTGAATGATAATTAATTACATCTAGTGTTTGGACTGACCATGTTGATGTTCTCAGTTCCACTAGAAGAACAAAATTTGTAAACTCCCTACAAAACATGCATTATTTTCAAAGAGAACTGCGAAACTATCTTCGGACGCCTTAGAAACGATCTTCAATTACATATTTAGACAATTATTTTGACTTTAAACAGTAACTATAAGACCGTTTTTTATCCAAATTGTATGTTACTACATCGATAATATATTGTTATGAATGGAAAAAAGATCTTTTAAAATCTGTTCGTTATTGATGGAGAAACCAGAGCACATATCCATACCTTAATTCGCAAACCAGCTAACTCCATTTCAGTATTTTTTCAGGGACACCATAAAGAATTGTAATATTTTTCAAACTAAATACAATAAATAATCAAATATGTCGCGTAGAGAAAACAGACAAGTTTGCGAATAAATATTTATTTATTGAATCACAGAAGTTATCGCAACATTAGATTTTAAATTACTGCAAATCATGACATATTTTAAATCACAAACCACCTAACTCCACGTTTTTGACAAAATTGGAGTTAGGTGGTTTGTGATTTAAAATATTGATATGTAAAAGACATACATACAGTAGATATAAAACATTTTTCATGTGAATTAAATTAATAAACAAATAATGCCGGTTACGTTTAATTTGATCATATGTGCCCTGTATCAAGTAGTGTTAGTAACGATGACGGTAATATGGCTCAGCAGCGTCGTGAGATCGCCTGGCACTTAAATTTGGTATCAAAAGGAGACTGTGCCGTATCGATATCTTGAAGTATCTAGGACGGCGGAAGCAAATTACTGCAGAAGAAAACATATTTCATAAACCCATACAAAAACAATTATTTCCAAACTTTAAGAGACTTGTAAACGTTAAAAACGTTCAGTAAATCTATTGTTCGATTATAATACCCTTGGTTTTTAAATAAAAGTATATGTGAAAGAAGGCCTGGGACTTCATGGAATCCTTTTTGTTAATGCTCACGTAAACCTTCTTTCACAGAAACTCCAAATGAGGAAATAAAAGTTTTGTTGAAATTCTGTTCATCAAAATTAGTGGAATACATTACAGAAATCAGGTTGTTCATTGTTTCATAAAAACAAGTTATTATTAATTAGGTATTTCAAAGTAACCATAATTTAATAACGTTCTTCAAATACCCTACTATTTATTATGAGTCTGTCTTTTTTTGGGAAGATCATTCGACGCCATCATTGTTTGCGGTTATATAACTATACAAAACCAGTTTTTAATTTCGCATGCTTTTTATCCGCGTCGGGACTGAAGCAAGCTGATTAAACTCACTTAGTTTTGTGTCAAAATAATGAATCGCGTAATCTGTTTCATAATTCATTGTGGTAGTTTGACGTTTATTGTAAGAGGAGCGTTTGCGGTATTTATAAATTAGTTTTTTGGTATAACTTAAAGGGTCCCCTTTAATTTATAATGCGATGTACGCAGATTAGCGCAGAAGTTAGTAAATTACAAAGAAATATATCTCTATGTAGATATGTTATAGAATAATCAGTGGTTTACAAAAATATGATGTAGCTATTACCACACGCCATAACCAAATTGAAACCTATTGCTTTCAACGATAGACTTATTACTTAAAATGTTGCCATCCCACTTTCTCCCTCTCCGATGTCGCATGAAGTGCTCACTTGATGGCTTCTCCATAAAAAGTCATTGAATATGTTATTTATTTTCTTTATTTAATCTTTATTGCAAAAACCCTTAAAATAAAGTTTAAAAAATTTGGACTTGTGGCAATCTACTAGTCAACCCGAGGCCTGATTGAAGATTACTGTAGGTGCAAATATTTTTTTTTAAATTCTAACTGTATTTTGATAATTTAAATAGATACTTTTACCATAAAAAAATAAATCACTAGATTCTATTTTATTGATATAAGCGCATTATTTTACTTACCTTACGTAATTGATCATAAATTCACGTCTGCTAATCGACACTTGGAATATTTGTAAATATTATATAATGAAGGTCATGAGGCGTAGTAACAACGCTTTATGGCTTTATTAGTTTCCACCACATATAAAATCTCTAGCTATCGATTCATTTACTTCTAATCCTCCAGTAAATATTTGCTATAATTCGCTTACAATTAACGTATACAAGCTTGAGACAAAAACAGGTATCAAATTAGTGAAAACGAAGCTCTTTGTTCGCCGTGTGAATCGCGAAGCGTAACAATGATGTCCCTTTTTCGTTTTCCGATAATAATTTCTTTTGTTCTGATTTGTCTTGTAGCTTCACAAGGAATAATGCTACTACGCACAAACCACTAAGGTAGCCCAGTGTGTTAATGCACCTGGTTTCCCCGAAAGTCCCCCAGCAACGATATACCGCCCCTTGTAACAAATAAGTTTGCCATAAATAAAAACAGTCGTTTTAAAAGACAATAAGTTATGCTTTGTCCATTTAAATAGTAAAAAGTACCAAAAAACTTTTTTCTTAACTTGAGCCTGTACATAAATTATTAATTTTGGTCATCATTATTTGTTTTAAATATTCTTAGTGCTAATATTACTGAAAGCTGTGTATGCCTTTAATTGGAAAACATAAATGTAGGGTTTTGGTAGTGTAAAATAGCAATGTTTTAAAGTTAATTTATACGTTTTGCTGTTAGTGTACCTTATGAATAAATAAATAAGTCAATTTGATGAGATCGTCAGACGAACGTGTAATTTATATGACATTCTCGAATATGTCACGCGCATAATTGTTAGTAAACATAGATACAATTTGATACGTATACAACATAATTACTTTCAAATGTGTGTATACAAAGATAGGTTTGACAAGTGACTGCGTCATGTAAGTGACAAGGCTGTTGTAACAATGGGAGTGCGGGCGCCTCTTCATTCGAGTCCACGTCTCCAACAAGGCCACACACCTTATTTTATTAAAATTCTATATAATAAGGCATACGTAGTAAGGCAACGAGTTCACACAACGCCCCGCTATTGACAATCGCTGATCGCACGAAAGATTAGTGATCTTTGTGAAATCACATCGATACATAAGATCACTGCATCTAATAAGGACATAGTTGTTGGAAATCCTTATAAATCAATTTTGAGAAATCTATCTGTATCAATTTTGTTAATCTATAAAAGAACATTGTACAAAAACAAGGCAATAAAGGTCAGTTTCTTACATAATAAGTTTTTGAATGCTCGCTTGTGGTCTTCATTGGGCACTGGGTCTCTAAATAAGGTCCATAATTGAACTGCAAAATTTTAGGCGTTGTATGTCAAAATTCATATCCCTAAAAAGCAATGGCTTGGCGACTATAAACTTTGTGGCTTTCAATTTGGAATGGAAATCATATAAATTAGTGTCATGGCTCTTATGGTGGTCACTGTCGAGACGTCCATATGGATTTAGTGACGGGGAGTTGTGTGCGAGCTATTCAAAATTCGACCTTAAACGTATGGAGAACTGCGGTTACTGCGCAAAATTTATTATCCCCCTTACACCTCAGAAGGTCTGCCGGGACGTCTCGTTAGTGTTAAAGTTAAAAGTAATCTATTTTTTAGTTGTAAATAAAAGAAATTGTAGTTTTATGCTAATTTTTATTAATTTTGATTTGATTGATATTTTTTTCAGTCTTAGTCATTGGATTTTATGATACATTAAATTTAGTTCATTCTGGTATGTACCAATGTTCGCCGTGGTATATTGGATTTTAAAGCTGCTGCACACTACGACATTTGCTTTTTACGTCGTCTAGAGCTTTCTAAAGATCAGTTTGATACCACTCTGAGCGTTTTCTTTTTTGCAAAGGTTCCTGTTTAGATTTTACTGAAATAATATCTTTATATTAATATTATATATTAATATAAAGATATTATTTCAATACTTATTTTTTATAATATAAAGATATTATTACAATACTTATTTGGAGACAATAGTATTATGCGCTTAGATATGTCCCGGGAAAACCAATCAAACTTAACATGAAAAAACAATAATTTTGGATGAGTTTCCAAAATTATTGTTTTTTCATGTTCCGTCAATTTACATTCTGAAAGTATTTTAATTTTATGATTGCGGAATTATTACATAGCAACCAGGTTTTATTGTCTAAAACCGAGTAAAAATGAATAAGAACATTTTATAACTTTAGTCACGCCATCTCTGTGGAAAGACACAGAGCCATTGACAAAATGGCTGGCGCGAAAGCAATGAACGTTAGTGCGCTTTTCTGATTGGTTACTGGGGAAAGACCGAGCGATGTCCGTTTTGCCTTAAGTATTAATTGCGGGAAGTTTGAAAAGATGGACCTTATTTGACACTGGTCCTTTTAAGACGGACACAAGTTATGAATAAATTGCAACGTTTAATGTCAAAGCTGAGGCTTTTTACAAGATGTATATAAAAGTAAAACGATAATACTAAACAATGAATCAACGTAAAATATTTTGTCTGTATGTCTCAGTTGACCAAAATCCGTAAAGACTGGACCGCGACGAGACTTAGATTTTTAATTGTCCTGTACAACTCAATTTAGAGTCAAAACAGCAGGCCTTTACATACTTTTATGTATGTATACTTATGTGTTGTTTTATTTCAGTTTTGGACTTTTAATAATTTCCTTTCAGTTTTTTTATTAGCTGTAAATTAGAATATAAAGAATCTTTAAATAGATGTAAAGTAAATGGTATTTGGTACGATATAGTTTAATAACTCCAAATATTAACGTTGAGTAATATGCGCACGCCAACATTTATGACAAAGTTAATCATATTTTTATTATTCAATATCGAAATGTAAATAACTAAATATTGCATATTTTTTGACTGCCGTGACCTTTACATATCACGCAGGTTTATTAATACTATGTATAAATATTTATAATATACAACAAACTTCAATTTTGCAGTCTATAAAAATGTTTTTTTTTAATTAGCTTTAAAGCATAAAGGTTTTATTGCTATAGGCAAAATAGTTAATATCAATTGTAAGTATTTATTTTCTATTGAAACTTTTACCATTTGATATAAGTTTTTAAGGATCTAGGTCACTTAGCCGTCCGCACTAACTTCTACTGCCGTTTGCGTTATTTATTTATGTTTCAATAATATTAAATCTCTGCAGTATTAGCAGAATAAATAAAGAGGTCTGATTTTATACTAGTTCTAGAAGATCTTTTAGGCAATCTGTCATAAATGTTTATAATTTAGTTCTTAAGTTAAACCGATACTGTGTTGACTTTAAATTTGTATGTAATAAAATTATATCGGTGTGATTAGAGCCAAAGTATCGTCTGAGTAACTTAGTATTTAAATAACAAATGTGATTATTGAACATGTTGATAAATATATCAAATAATTGCACCACGCAATATATCATATATTTATCAACTCAAATATATTTTTGGTGCATGTACATATGTCATTCCAATTCTTAATTTTTCTTCGTCTTCTACGCTATCGTTCTAGCTCAAGGTCATCCCTGTCCTGACAATTCTTTTGTCTACAAGACACATCAATAGTGATAAATTTTCGTATACAGAAGAGAAATAAATAAACATTATTTATACATGACAGCCAAATATTTAAAAAAAATAATAAAATAATCCATTACCCAAATGTAAATATTACAATAGTAATAATTTTACTTTTGGTTAAATATGAACTCAATTTAACTTATAAACTACACATGCTTAATGTAAGTTTAAATTCTTGAACAGTATAAAAAATATCCAGCAATTTGAAATTTTAGTGAACAAGAAATAATAAACAAAAGGGCAAATAGCTCTTCGTTAACGAACCAATACAAGTATTTTGTTGATAAAGTAAAGCGTGGAACTTGAATCAAAAAAGGAAATTCTGTTTGAACAACGTCTTTTCCAACCTAATTTCGGTCATTGCGGCCAATGGACAATTGAAATGAATGAACAATTTGCAGAGGAGATACCTAGCCAAGGTCCTACCTTTATTTTTGCTTTCTACCTTTATTATTGTAGCCCGTAAAGCAGATAATCATTCCTAGCAGAAAACAACTACACAGATACTATCCAATTAGAATCGAATCCATAACCTTCATTTTGTAATACCTGGGCAAATGTTGCTAAAATGCAGTAGGTGATCCTTTTTTCTATAAACTAAAGATTTCTCTCTGAAACTAAGTCGAGAACAAATGACACAAAAGTACCTCATTTTTGGCATTTGACGAATTGGTATGTATTAAGTCCCGTGAGTTTGTGTGTATGCGGAAAAAAATAGAAAAGCATATGTTTTTGGTTATATACTGTGTTGATTTATCAATTAACAATTTTTTTTTATTACATTCCTGATGACAGCCAGGATTTTTTTTATTTTATCAGCATTCTATAATTAGTTGTCTGTCTGTAAGTAGATGTCAATTACAATCTTAATTTTGAAAACGGATAATTTTATTAAATGGTAAGGTGCATACATTCAGACCGTGACAAAGAAATTTAAGACTTGTTGTCTTACTGGCCCTCCGTCGCACGCTGTTTGATTTTCCCGTGAGAATGATATGCCAAGGAACAGCCTACTTGTTTTTTATGTTTGTCTGATAAATTTATAAGCTATTTATAAAAGTTTTTGTAAAATTGTATGTGATATATGTATTTATAGGACGTTAAGTACTAGCAGCACTATACTCATTGATTCTTGCTGGAATTTATGAAGAATGTCTGTAAATAATAGTTTAGATGCGTTGCCCATTGTTCTACTATGTTATTATTTGAAAAAGAAAATTCTCTAATTGCAAACTAATATCCGCAGACAACGGTTAATGGGTTTGCTTTTCTATAGTAATAAAGATATTGAGGATGCCAGTCTTTAGAAAATACCAATGGTTGTTCCAGTCTGGTTGCGGCATTCCGCCGGACGGCCTAGTTTTCCTCGGCATCGGATTCGAAGATTTGTAGCGACTCTACCCCAATTTATCCGGCGTTCGTGGTAAATACACGATCAAATATATCTACAACAAAACGAAACGTTCATTCATTTCCCTCGCAAGTATTTTTAAATGTAGAACATATTTTGATTAAAGGAAAAATTATTTAGTGTGTAATTCAAAAATGTTTTGAATCGTAAACACAAGCAAGTCATTACGCGGCTTGAACAATACTGGGATCAGCTGGTATCGGAATCATCTCGTCTCGGTCCGTTACTTATCTCATCGATTGGCGACGGTGTTCACGATAAAATTTCCGATCTTTGTCAGAACTGGCGACGCGGTTGAGAGGGCACATCGTGGTCGTGTGATGCCGTATCTCGTTTCCGCGCATACGTGTGTGTGATAAAGCTACTCTGTGGATGACATTTGCAATTGGGTGCTAAAGGTTATGTCGGACCATGACAGTAGCGTGGTGGTCGGCGGCGCTTGCTGCCGGGTGCGTCGGAGCATGCAGTGCTTTGGATTCCGTGGTGATTAATATTATCG
The DNA here is from genome assembly GCA_025505425.1 of Graphium colonna. Classification (NCBI taxonomy): domain Eukaryota; kingdom Metazoa; phylum Arthropoda; class Insecta; order Lepidoptera; family Papilionidae; genus Graphium; species Graphium colonna. Next base: position 4,534 of record JAOCPS010001100.1, on the reverse strand, counting down.
CATCGGCACGTGATATTCGCGCGCGTATCGCATACCGGCACCTTTTTACACGCCACATCCAGTTATGTCATGTATTAAATTGCTCGAGCATGGGTATAAGAAGTGGCGATATAAGTTTTTGTGCACGGATAGAGCAATTATGCGGAGTTAAATCTAATGGGAATTGGTCGTTAACCGTCTTGTGGTATCTTATACCGGTTCGAAATTAATAATTTAATGTACATTTTGATAAATTTACCTTGAGTAGCTTATAAATTCTGGTAAGTATACCAAAATTACAAATTTATAAATGAAAATTTATGGTATATTAATTCAAAGCAATATAAATTTTAAACAAATTCACGCACTATATTTCGTAACGTTTCTCAGATGTGTATTTTTTTCCATGGTCGCTCACATATAAAAATCATTTAATCTCCATAATCCGTTACAGTAGCGGCACTACAACGATCTGCCACCAAACAGCTTTCAGCCTTCTTTACAGTTAGTTTTGCGCTTAGGCAATATCAATTTTTAACCAATGCTAGATTGCGTGCGTAATCAACAATAACAAATAGGCAGCCACGGTTATTAAAAAGTCATTATTAAATTTTAATTCAGGCTCGTCGATGGTGTTCCGTAGCCTTTTCTTACGTGCCCAGTATCTAGATTAATCGATATTGTTTGTTTAGTGTGTACAGTGACTAGCAACATGGCAGCCAGTGTAGTAGCCGGCGGTATCACTCGCGCTAAATTATTAATGCCGATATCCACCCTAAAGGTCATTTCTAAATATAGGCAAAACATTTTGAAGTTCGTTGCACGGTTTCAGTGATCACCTCCCACATACAAACAAACATCTTTACTACATTCGGTGACGTATGAACTTATGACCGATTACGCGGATGTTGAATGAAGACATAGTAGCGTTTGTGACTCCGCGCCGAGAGGGTGGCGCGACTCGCGCACGTGTATTTCGCGTCAAGATCGGACCCATGAGGCTTAATTTCCTCAAAAGCTATAGAAACGGTTCGTATCTTTATTCGTTGAATATCTTTTTTGTTTTATTAATACAGTAATTTTTAATCTATTCGAAAGCGGAACACGTTCTACCGGTTTTTTGACATTCTCCGGGGAATATAGTGTTGTTTTATTATATTATTGATAATGAATAAGGATTTTTAGTGGTTACTTAATAATTAATGTGACTTCGTTGGTGTCTCCAAATTATGTACATGCCAAAAGAAAGTGCGGTTATAGGTGACTACTGGCTATATACTGTGTGTATAACGTAATTGCTTCCATTAATATTCTCTCGCTGCTGCCGACGTAAAAAAGCTAGACTGAATTGAATTTTCTAGATGTCTGAATAAATATTGAAATTTTATGTTAATGTCATTGAAATTCTTATTAATATTGTAAAACTGATATACACTGATTATTCATATATGTTTTGAAATTCGTTTGTGTATGTTTTATATCTTTACTTAAAATGTCAAGAGCATTTTTTGTTTTTTCGTAGTGTACCTGTTCTATGAAACCCATGTACCTAAGAATTACTTTAATTCTAGCTTTGTTAGGCATGTTATGTGGGTCTTGTTTTGCCAAGCAACGAAGCCTAAAGTGCAGCAATGTTATTGTAAGCTTATCTAACTTTGCTTATAAAGTTACCCTAGCAGCTAGAGAGAACAATGAACTGAATGCGTTTCGTCAGTTCTAGTTGACAGTGAAATGCTGTGATAGCGCAAAGTTACCAAATCTCAAGTTATCAATTCTCATGTCAAATTTCTTTTAATGATAAAATTCGTATCGCTAATGCGATAATTCATACTATGAAAAAATGTTTAGTCGCAACTTTGATGAAGACCAGGAAAGAGAAGAATTATTTATTTAAACTTCTGTACAAAATAGTAGAATGGCAGACTCAATGCCAACGATATTGTCTTCCAGTCAACCTAAAGGAGGTTAAGAGAACATTAAGTGGGTGTTAAGATAAAAATTTTTGATAACAAAAATTGTTACTCAACTTTTATACACAATATAAATAAAATACAATAAAATAATTATATAGATACTATTATATGAATATACACATACATACATTTATACATATGTGTGTATATATACACATATAAACATGCATATACTATGAGTACTAATAGTTTATGCTTATAACCAGTGGATAATAAGTTCTGGTTAAATATCTTTAAGCAAGTGCTCGCGAACCTTACTTTTTAACTTTTAACCATCCTGACTTTAGAGGTAGGTCATTCCACAAGCGAATGGATTGTATGAAAAAAGATGAATGTGTAGTCAGAACAGTCAAGAGGACACTGCACAAGATGATTATATGTTAAGCGAAGAATCTGTCTGATTTCATTTAAATACCGAAAGCGAGAGGACATGTAAGTAGGAGTAGATGAGGAGCCCAGGAAAGAATATAGAGTAGTAAATGCTCGTAAAGAGCATTGTTGGCGAATAGGTATCCACTGATATTAAACAGGGTATAAAGATACGTGGTCAAATGTACGAAGATTGGAAACGAATGCAGTTATTTAGAAATCGGTCAAGTTTATTGAGATGATCTCCATTCAGGTCAAAGTAACATACGTCACATCATCAAAGATCAAAGGACAAATTAAAGCCTGCACGAGCGTTACTTTTGTTGGCGTCGGCAGAAAGTTTTTAAGCCTGTGGAGGCACCTCATAGTACCGGTGACTTTTTGACATGGGAGTTCCAGCTTAGTGTTCTTTCAATACTTATGCCAAGGTTTTTGACATTTTGGCTGATAGGAATGGGAGAGCTGTCAAAAGTAATAGTTGGAATATGGGCTAAATCTACCTTTGCCAACGTTCGGGAACTGAAAACCAAAATCGCTTGGTCCCTCAAGGCGATATTCTCTTGAAGGGACACTGCTTTTGGTATAAAATCAGGTCGACGAGAATTCATCAACAGCTACTGACTGCTGGCGCTCTCGAAGGTAAAAAGTTTTAGGATTGGAAAGATTATTCCAGTACTTCGTCAGAAATCTTAAAATGAAAGAAGACAGCCAGAAGGATCTCGTGACTGACGGTATTAAAGGCATTAGATAGGTCGATTAACATCAGTACAGTGACTTTAGTGCTCTCCGTGCTAAGAGTATATAGCATATGATATATCCTCTACAGTCACATTGGCGTAAAGAAAAACAAAATCAACGATAAAAAATTAACTTCAACTCAAAATTACATTTACGCATTATTAATAAATTTTTGAATGTCACTTGATCATTTTAGACTTGGCACTTACGCTGCATCGCGTCGCGATTCTGTCATATTTATTCGCATACAATTTTGTAGTCGTTCTATTATAAAGTAGATTATTGTTTTATCATTACTCACAAAGCATAAATATATAGCAATTTGTACGTAGAATAGTGTTTCCGTGACTGAGTTAGGCTTTATCGAATGTTATATGACATAGTCGTGAAGATAACGCCAATCCCGGGAAGACAAAGGCGATTTGAAGCGTCGTGCGTCAAACAAAGGCAGACGGCATTGCAGTCGGGTTTGGTTTATACATAGCTGGGACTAAAGAATGCTTTCTGTTTCAAAGCAACGTCTTCTGTTGCACTATTATTTTACTGGTAGTTTTTGCCCACCATGTCACCAAAGTATAATCTATGTATTACTAAAATGTTCCTCAAATTAAAGCCTGTCATACTGATATGATTGCGTGAAAGAACAACTAGCATCTATACATGCGTTTAAGTAAAAACGCGTAATAAATGTTGAGATATACTTTGTTTCTGTTGCAAATTATCATCTTATTTTTATCAGTCAACATATGACACGATTTCGAAAGAAGTCAAATATTTAATTTCCGATATTTTTTGTACTTAACGCTTTGCTAAAACATGTTTTTGTTTACTTTACTTCGCTTTTACGTTTTGCTCTTGGAATGTGCGCACTTTGATTCTCGGCGCTAATATCCATCTTAGCGGATTCAAGGTCTTTAAAAGTAAGAAAGCTGCGCTTCGAGTCGGGGTCTATTTTTGTCGGCGGTTTTGTATGGTTATTCGTATCTAGATCTAGATTTCCATAATGGCTGATGAGATATTAGAGAAATTGAAATTTTATCATTTCGTTGTCAATAGTTAATCCTTTCTTAATCAAAATTCAACAATTACCTCATAATCTTTGACTTTATTAAATTTTACTATAAAGAAGAGCCCAAGCTGTTCATAATAAACGGTGATTTTTAGTGGAAGGCAATCTATGAAATTTATATTTAATTTATTTGAGTACACGTTTTATAAATATTTATTCAGAGTGTGATTTCTGAATAGCCGAAGACAACAATATAACACACCTGAAATGCACGATTTTAAAACTCTGTGTAGGGTTAACTTACAAATTTTACCTGGCATGACACTCATGCAGAAGAACCGTGAAGGTAATGAAATGCACGATTTTAAAACTCAGTGTAGGGTTAACTAACAAATTTTACCTGGCATGACACTCATGCAGAAGAACCGTGAAGGTAATGAAATGCACGATTTTAAAACTCAGTGTA